>BQNB010102693.1:0-12380 GCA_026074375.1 Tanacetum coccineum | reverse complement strand
ACTTATGGATAGATTTAGCACGAAAAGCGTATTTGTGGTTACCCTTTTCCGTCATATACGACTACTATGATCTTTTGACATGATAATTAGCAATTGTAGTTCCCTGAAGGACATCTGGTTTTTGTCTCGACTCGCAGATGATGGCCTTTGTGGGTATTTTTTAAATGTTTATGGTGCAATCCGCATGAAATCTATAACCTATATAAAACATGCTTTTGAAAATCTAATCCTAACCCAAAAAACTGACAGAATGCCACCTGTAAAATCAATTTTAATCAACGACTCATATCATCTTTACTCTTCCAGCATTTAATTCCTTAAACAAAACGCCCCCCAATAAGTTCTCACACAAAAAAACCTAATCAAACATCTCAAAATCACAACCTACGGATCAAATCCCCCTAGAGACAATGAAATCCCTAAATCAGAAAATGAACCCTCACAAATTAGGAGAGAACTTTGTAAAGTAAGTCTCATGAAGCATAAGAGTTTTGATCTGAGGGCTTTGATTCTGTGGAGAATGTTATTCTAATATTGTAATTAGCAGAGAACTTTGTAAATTAGGTCCAATGAAGCGAAATTAAAAAAAGGACTTTGATTATGTGGAGAATGTTAAAAGATTCGTTTACTTCATTTTTTACGGGTTAGATATCCTGTTGTTGTTTACTCAAGTTTTTTAGGCTCTTTTTTTATTGGTCTTTGTAGGCGATTAATATGCTTATGTTTTGTTTTATCATAGGAACGTCTACATGATGGTCATCTTAAAGGGTTTATTGGTTAAATCATTGCTTTGAATGTGGCTCTGGAGTTCTTAAATTAGGTAATGATGGTAGTAAGATTTTCAGGTTTTTTCTGGATGTTTTTCAGTTTGAGTTATGTGATCTTTATATTGTTAAATTTTCATTTTGTACGTGGGAGTTGGATTAGAGTATGATCTAATTGTTGGGTGTCTTTTAGAATGTGATCTTTGGCTCAAATTTGCTTAATTTATGTTGTTTTTGTGGTGAAGTGCATAGGCATTCTAATAGTTGTAGCAAATATGCAACCACAATTGGTTCATGATATAAGATTTATAATGATTCAGATCCGCTTCAGCAACTAGGACTATCCTAATTTTGAATCGGAAAAATCCATGGGCTTTTGTACAAATCCATGCATTTTGGAAGTTTGAACTTTGCATAACACAATGTCACCAGTCATGTAAGCAATGATGATTCGATGAGGATCATTGTAAGATTGAATAAAACTTCAACTGGACTTCTTATTTTTATGCAACTTCGAGTTGCACCTTAGTGTTGAATGTTTTACTTATTTTGATAAGGAATGGAATTAGTTGAATAGAAAATAACCTTTGGTTAATTTGTGCTTGTGCTAGATTTCTATAGTCGAGCTTGACATTTATTAAATGTACTAACTGGTGCACACCCGGGGTTAACCACCACCACAACAACAAGAAGAAAAAGAAGATGTTGCTCCAAAGAGATGAAAAGACGATGTTCTAATGTCATGCTTCAGTTTGGAGGCTCGCAAGGTTAGTCCTTAAAAATTTAATACATCTTTCCATACAAAGTATTTATATTTATTCTGAACGCAAACCATTAATTTGATTGGGTACAGTTACTACCTTTCGGTCAACATTTGTCTTCTGAAGTTGGTATTGGGTAAGTTAGTAAAGAAGTAAAAGAGACTTCTCTCAGTAGCACAAGCAAGTACTGTGTAGTGTGCCAGTGTGTGTATGCACACGTCTTTTTTTGTATATAGGTTACACAATTATAACATTAACGATCTAAAATTTATACTCTGGTGTTCTATATGATCATTTGTATACTTAATGCACTGGGTTTGTGCGTCTCTGTGTGTGGAATGATTTAGCAATTTGAGTATATAGCTTTTGGTTTAGAAGATTGAATATGATCCTGGCTAATTTATTTTAGGCATCTTATGGAGCTCTTCTGGTCTAGCCATGACTCTAAGAAAGTATTTGGCTATGGTTCTGATGTCAGTAACCAATTGAAAACATAACATCTATTGTAGGTAATGAGGGTCATGCTATATTATTCTATATGCCTTTTAGGATGTTGAGCATTTAACGAAAATTAGTTTAGCGAGGTTTTTGCTTTTAAAAACTAACACTTATATTCGGCAGATGTATAATGGACTCAGGAATAGGTCTGTTTCTAATAACCATGGAACTATGTGACGCTCTGGAGGACCCGTTTACAAACCTCATAAGCTTTTCAAGCCTTTTAATAAGTTTATTAAAACCATACGATATTAAGATGTGTGATAATAAGTTTTTGTTCTCACTCTTGATTGATGTTATTAAAGCATATAAGCGATCTCAACACTTTACTAAAAAAGTTCTACTTCGGTGTTTGTTTAAGCTTAACTATGGGCGTATGAGCTTATTTGATTTTCGCTTTTATTACATACGCCTGAATTTCTGTCTTATTTTAAGACCTACGAGCTTATATAGGTTTATTATATCATATTGTGATTTTATTACCTACGAACTGAGAATGCACATATTGTGATTTATATGTAAACCGTGAATGTGATTTTATTACCTACGATCCTGAGGCTTCCTTATCGATTAAAACTGGTATGTAGCACTTTTAATTTTCACCTATAAATACTTTGGCTTTTCTGTCATGTGCTTAGGTTTGACCATATAAACTTCATTTTGTCCAGTCATGCGCAAAATCTCCAGAAAGAAATGAAACCGAAATTCGTGACAAATTTGGGTTGGAGTCGTCTGAACCATTGGTCACATTTGCACTATGCAGTGGTAGTTGGTCTTCTCATGTGGTATTTTCCCATCTTTTACCGTTTTACATAACCTTATATTTAACAAATGAGGAGTCTTTTTGTGCAGCAGTTTTAGCTAATGTAATACCTTCAAGCCGCATTTGGCATAATGAAAACCTGTAAATTAATAGGCTGGTATCTGCTAGACTTTGGAAATCACCTAGATGCTTTGATGGATGGGGTTTCTCTTTAATTACCTGGTAAACTAAGGAAACAAGCGGTTACGTGACTTGATAAGAGAGGTGCATACCCTATTTCTAAGAAAGTTCGTAATGCCGTATGATTACAGGTTCAGATACCTCATACAAAGGTGAGAGATTCTGCATTGGACCCATGAGGTGCATTAAAAAAATTTTCCTTTAAATTTGGTAAGTAGAAGGGGAATTAATTTACCTTTTTTAGTCTTTTGTTAGATGACTATTGCTGTTTAAAGTTGTTATTTATGTGATCTTGGACCATTGATGTGATATGTAATGATGTGTTTTATAGCATTTTTTAAGAATTTGGTGTGCCACTTTTTATTTTTGATTATACTTGCAGTTGTATAAAAGGTGATTTGGAATTCTAAAAACTTAAGTCTCTTTGTTATCATTCTTTATGGTATGGGTCGGAACGTTGGATCGTATAACTAATGTGAATATCGGGTGTTGTTTACTTGGTAACGGGTGAGCTACCCATCATCATTTTAAAACAGACTAAAGTTATTTAAGTTGTATAAGCATTTTACTACTTTTTTTTTGTAAAGGGTTACCCCGGTAAATATAGCATTTTACTACTTTTATTTTTGAGTAAACTGCAAATACATCCCTGTCGTTTACACTTTCTAACACCTTACATCACTATCGTAAATTATTGACAAGTATCATCCTCGAGAGGTCAAATAGAAGGATGATTTATGCAAAACTGCTTGTTAAACTTTTTGCAAAATTTATCCCCAATAAGGATTCTCTCAAGGATGATATTTGCCAATAATTTCTGACATGGATGTTCTGGTATTGTTGTGTAAACCACAAGCATATGTTTTGCAGTTTACTCTATATTTTTTAAACAGTGAAACAACTATGTGTTATAAATGATAACATAAAACAAAAAACAGACCAAATTCTCTAAATGATAGGCAATAGATGAAACAACCAAAAACAATAATGAACAACTATCAAAATATAAATGTTTCTTTCAACAATACATTAAAGCTCTCCGCCCAACGGGCGGGCCTTGAAACTAGTTGAGTATATATTGAACTTTTGGCCTATTTTGAGTGTGTAGGTCTTTTGATTTTTTTGAACGAGTGTAGGTCTTTTGATGACTTGTGAGAATTGGTATCATAGTTTGTATTCTTTAAATATCGTTATGTATGAGCATTTTTGTGTATTGTCCATTGCCATTTTTTGTTTGCCAAAGTTTGAAAGGTTTTAGGGAACTGTCCTAATTCTTTTCTCTTTGTGCTCTTCATTTGTACTTTGCCTCTATTTTGGCTTTTATTTTATAAAATTTACCTTTCCTAAAAAACGACTTGTGAGACTTATAAACATGTAACATGTCTTACTTGTGTAAAACGTCTAAGCAAGTAAAAATAACAAGAGTAAACTGCAAAATACATCCTTGTGGTTTACAGTTTCTAACACTATACATCTTTGTCAGAAACTATTGGCAGATTACATCATTCGTTAGCCAAACGTTAGACATAATACATCCTTGAGGACGAACGATGCAAATATTTTTTTGTTATCTTCTGACGAGTGATGTATTTTGCAGTTTACCACACAGGGATATATTTGGCATATATATATATATATATATATATATATGATAAAGATCAAATAAAAAGACAAATATTCGTGAGAATGATAAAAAGATTTATTTTTTTAAAAAAGTTCTCAAAAAATTCTGAAAAAATTCCACAAGATCGTGTATGTTGGTGCATGAAAAAGTTGTAAAGGAAGTTTTTCTAAAAGTGGATAGTTTTGCCGAAAAAAATTTATTAAAAAAAACGTTTGTGCATCAAAATTTCTTTTTTTGCGCATTAAAAAAACGTATAAAAACTCAAAATTAGAAAAACTTCTTTTACAAAAGTTTTATGCACCAACATACCTGATTTAATGGAATTTTTTTGGAATTTTTCGAGAACTTTTAAAAAAAAAAGTTTTCTTTTTATCCTTCTCACGAATATTTGTCTTTTTATTTTAACCTTCCTATATATATATATATATATAGGGAAGAGATCAAGTGAGAAGAAAAAGTATAATGAGAAGAATAAGAAGGATTTCTAGCCACACATTTTAAATAGGAAGGAGAATTTTAAGGGGAGATGCATGCATTTTTGTAGGTGCATCTGAAATGTGTGGTTGTGGTTTCTTCTTATCATTCTCATTATAAGTATTCTTCTCATTTGATCCTTACTATATATATATATATTTTTATATTTTCATACGTTTGTATACCTTTTTAACGTTTTTGTATGTTTTGATACGTTTTCATCTCTTTTAATATGTTTGATACGTTTATTTTCGTTTTTGTCTGTTTTTCTCCGAAGTTATTTTACGTTTTATACTTTTTCGTACGCTTTCATATGCTTTCATCCGCTTTTATCAGTTTAAATATGTTTTGGTAAATTTTTATACATTTTTGTACGTTTTCGTACATTTTAATACGTTTTTATACTTTTTGATACATTTCGTTTTTCTACGCTTTTGTACGAATGAAAACGGATAAAAACTGATAATAAATACGCTTTTGTACGTTTTCATCCGTATTTATTATCAATCCGTATTTATTATCAGTTTTTATCCATTTTTTTGTTTTTATCCGTTTTGTACGTTTTCGTCCGTACAAAAACGTAGAAAAACGAAATGTATCAAAAAATATAAAAATGTAAGAAAACCTACAAAAACGGAAAAACAATGTATAAAAACGTACCAAAACACATTTAAACTGATAAAAGTGAAAGCGTACGAAAAGTATAAAAACGTATGAAAAGTATACAAACGTACAAAAACGGCAATAGTAATAATAATAATAATAATAATAATAATAAAATATAAATAAATAAAAAAATCGCAAAGTACATCCCTGTATGGTAAACTGCAAAATATATCCCTTGTCAGAAGATAACAGAAAAATATTTGCATCGTTCGTCCTCAGGGATGTATTATGGCAAACGTTTGCTTAACGAAGGATGTATACTGCCAATAATTTCTGACAGGGATGTATTATGTAAGAAAGTTGAAACCACAAGGATGTATTTTGCAGTTTACTCTTTTATATTAGTATTAGCACCAATTTAGTGTAGTTGCAAAAAAATTGAGGATTTGAATAAATAAATGATGTATACAGGTTTTGAAATTAGATGGAAATGCAACAACCGACAACAAGAAGACGAGAATTATCAAGGCATGTTTAATTAGCTATCAGGGGCGGCATTTTTATCCGTTTTGTACGTTTTCGTCCGTACAAAAACGTAGAAAAACGAAATGTATCAAAAAATATAAAAATGTAAGAAAACCTACAAAAACGGCAAAAACAATGTATAGAATATAGAACGTATATGTAAATACGTACCTAAAACTAATTTAAACTGATAAAGTGAAAGCGTACGAAAGTATAAAAACGTTTGTAAAAGTTATTACAAACCGTACAAATACGGCAATAGTAATTATAATAATATTAAATAATAATAATAATAATAATAATAAATAAAAATATATATAAAATAAATTTAAAAATTATAAAACAAAAAAATCGCAATAAGTACATCCCTGTATGGTTAAAAATGCACAAAAAATTATCCATCTTGTCAGAAGTTATTAACAGAAAAATATTTGCATCGTTCGTCCTCAGGGATGTATTATGTCTAACGTTTGGCTAACGAATGATGTAATGTGCCAATAGTTTTTGACAGGGATGTATTGTGTTAAAAAGTGTAAACCACAGGGTTGTATTTTGCAGTTTACTCAAATAACAATTAAGACAACCTGTTAACTATTTCAGCTATTAAAAACAAGGTTTCAAATTATGTCACGAGGCTAATCTATCCAACTCAAGTTAGCTACTTTCAATACTATCTCCGTCCCAAAATAAGTATCCGGTTTGACTTTCAGAGTCAAACTGGTTCAACTTTGACCTTAACTATTTTTGTGTGCGCTATATAATACTTGATGCACACTATATGAATGGATTGGTTTTTATGTGTATTTTTCATTGGTATAATTTTCATCAAGTATTATATAACACAAATTAATATATTAAAGGTCAAAGTTAAACCAATTTGACTCTGAAAAATCAAACTAGACACTTATTTTGCGACGGGGGGAGTATAAAAATAGGAACTTGTGATTTCATTGTTGTTTATTTTTTTTAATTTTTTATAAAGTTGCATTGTTTTTACTACATATTCGTGAATCTTTACGCATGGACAAGGATGACCCGAGAGATGATTGTGAACTACATGGATCTTTCTTGCGTAATGTAAAACTATGTCAAATATAGTGATCTTTTTAAAAATGTATCTAATCATAAGTTTTTGTGTTACGATTCTTCATTAGCATTAATAAAATGCATTAAACAACTTTTAATCTAGAGTCTGCCACCGAACATGCATACTACGACAAAAATGATTGGTCCATATACAATAGGCGAAGCTAGAAGCTGGATGTTGTCGCAGAAAATGTTACATATGTTGAAGCCGAAGAGCACTATAAATTTTTTCTCATTGTGTTCAACACCTATTATAATTTTAATGAACTCATGATTCATATTTCAAATATAGGGTACTTTTATGATTTCATTGTTTAGGTTACCGTTTTCATCTATTAACCACAATGTTTGTTTCTTATTATGTAATTAAGTTTATGATATTTGAGATGTTGGTTGACAAACAAACATAAAAACTATTAATAGTAAGAGTTGTTAATTTATAAATGTTAAATTTATCAGTAAGTTTTTTAAAAGCCCGTGTATTACACGAGTGTTAAGCTAGTTTGTAGCTAAAAGAAAAGCCCATGAGTAAATTACAATTAGGTCATATAACGAATGACCACCATCACATCACCGCTTTACATTGTCATACCTAGGTTTTATCCTAATATATTTCCATATCACAACCGAAATACCTATGAAACTTAAAAAGAGAGAGAGAGAAAGCTAAAGAGAAGGAAAGGAAAGGTGAAATATTACACACACAACCAAATGGTAAACAACACCCTCTTAACATGCTAGGAGGGTTCTAATTATAGACCAAGGCCTATTTGGCTCGTGGTCTTTCCTGACTTGGGTCGGGCTTGGCTTAAAGTGGGCTAAGACCCAAAACATTGACAATATTAGATTAAAGTCCAAGCCCGTTAATATTCTTGTTTGACTTAATAAAATTAATAATAACTAAGATGACCGATAATATTCTTGTTTGACTTAAAAAAATTAAGGCTAACAATCTCCCCCAATGTTGATGTTATCTTGATTTGACTTTATCTTTGCCTTCTTCGGTCTTCGGTCTTTGTCTTTTCTTGTTTGTAATGGCTTTGTTCATTCATGCTTTGTGATCTTGATCTTGAGCTTTTGACTTTGAGTTCTTGAGATCTTTAATCTTGCATCATCTTCTTGTCTTGAATCATCTTGATTTGACTTTCTTGATCAACTTGTGCTTTTGACCGACATGCTCATGCTTGTCTTGAAAGCTTCCAATCTCCTCTTCTTCATTAGGCTAACGATCTCCCCTATCTTGTTTGACTTTGAAGATCTTTGATGATACTGAGGAAATTCGTGATTATCTGAGTTGCGGAAGAGTATTATGACATGAACTTGAGCTTTCTGACCGATAACATCCTTGTTTAGAAGCAACAGTCATGATGTTGAATGTTTGACTTTAAAAGCTTGAGCATGAGCATGTGGTAATGAATCCGACTATGCTAGAATGAGGCTGCAACGCCAACGTTTGTACCTGCATTTGAATGTTAGTAATAAACAACAGATATGGACAAATATAGCTTTGTCATTCGTCGAGATTCGGTTGCAATAACCTCTAGTTCCGTGGGGATCAACATGTAGGTTCAATTTAGAATAACCTCTTTGATAGGGTTTCCAGCTTAAAGCGTATGATCTTTTAACACGGATGTATTAGATTCACCATGCTTGCATGTTCTCATTACCAGAACGTCTCAAAGCAAACAGCACAATAAAAGTGAATTAGATAGTTACTATCTTTCTGATTAAGTTATCAATTCATTTACTGGACCAATTCGATATCCAGTTAGCACAAGCTTGATTCATATAGAATCTTACAAGTTACCTATCGCATTGCTGTTTGATGTTGACACTGAAAGGATTTCCATTCGTCACTATGAATACTAAAGAGTATCACTCTAAATGTTCTGGCAAGATCACAAGGCTAATGCGTAGGACTCTTTGTTACAACTTGTGAACTTATTTGTGTTTAACAAGTGTATTTTTGACGTTGTGTCCTAATGAGATTTTTATTGTTGATCTCTCTTGGCTCTAGACTTGATTTTTGCACTTTTGTTTTAGTAATCGGAGGCTGGAGCTGACTGCCACCTTTTTAATATCAACTAACTCAGAGTGAGAAAGTCAATAGATAACGTGTGTATCTCCATGACAAATGAGACAAGTCTATTTTGAGAGAAACTCGAATGGTTGGGAAGGGTTGTGCATTGCATCACTGGGTCCATGATGTCTTTCTTTAATACCAACAATCATCTTTGTGATTTTGATAGATTATGTATTAACCCGGTTTCTGCCTAAAGTGTGTGGAGGGCTTCTTTCTTTTCACCCTTTATCCATACATTTCTTTTTCATTCTTCAACCCCTTCAATGCTTACCAAGACGTCATTACTACCACCATGTTGTGATTGTTCCAGTGATAACTCATGTCTTAGTCTACATTATTCCCTTATTCTCATCTCATCTAACTCATACTTAGGATTCTCAATATAAACTATGGAATGTCCATGGGTAGATCCTTCCGGTTCTGGTTGGATCATAGGACTTATACCTAACCCTAACCACCTTATGACTTCATCAACGTCGTGAGTTAATTGGTTGTTGGGTAGAGTGACTGAAACCATAAAACCATTGAAAATCAATCAAATTATTTGATAGAAATCAAGACGTTTTAACACTTTGAGAGTTTTATTCTTTTGAAATACCCCCTACACATGTGCATCGAGATTCGAAATTGTTTCGCACATGTGGGTAGAAGTTGTGCACTTAGAGTCTTAAAGATCACATTCTTCTAGATCATATTTTAATCGCATTTTCTCCTCTTATTTAAAATATTAAATCTCTTAGTATTTGAAATACCAATTGATTAAAATCTGAGACATTAAAAGTTTCATGGGAGAAAAATGTTATCACAAATTTGAATGAATTAGCGAACTTTTTCTAATTGCTCCCCTTCGACAATATATGTGAGATACCACAGAATTGAAAATTTGACATTTCAAGGAAAAATGATATGATACCACAAATATGTTGAAGATGGAGTTAGATGCCTTGGTGAACAGTACGTATTGTGATTTGACATTGAAATACCACATTTAATTTCACTAAATGTTTTTGGATACATAAAATTAACATTTATGAGATGCACCCAAAATACATTAAAGGTTTTGGTTTTAAAAAGCTCCCCTTAAAAAATTGATCCACATAAAAATGCCTTTTCTTTGTACCACAATTTAAGAAATTATCCGAGGAAGAGAGTGTTAAACACATAATTTTGAAGATACTACAAATAATATACTAAATATTAATAAGATACCACGAATTATATTAACACGAGATTATGAAATTTATAGTTCTATTTAAGAAATTATGCTCAACAATTTTGAAAAACCACATGATAAAAGACTTCTCTTCTATTTTTAGAGTAAGCGCACTGAAACGTACACTTTCTTATGACATTCAGAACTGGGTTCAGTCTGAAGTAACTATAAGCCATACGAGAAAATTAAAAATGACATGTTTTAAAGCTTTTGAACTCTTGCTCGAACTTCATTTACACACCCGTGACAATGTTAATCAACATTTCTATGTACGTAAATGTTATCGATTCCAAAAGACATGTCGAGAAGATTCTTTTTGGTATTTTTAAAATTTTTTGATTTTTATTTTGTTTTTCTAGATTTTATATTTTTGTATTTTCTTTTTGTTGGTTTTTTATTTTTGTATTTGATTTTTAATAATTATATACAACTTCGATGTTTGATATATCAAGCAGTTTCATTTACCAGAGCCTCCAGTTCTGTTGGAGTCAAACATCTCATACCTAGTCATCTGATGAGATACTTAAACCTATCTTCTGACAGAGCTTTAGTAAACAGGTCGGCTAACTGGTATTCAGTTCCGGCAAAAAATAATTCTACACTACCCTATTCAACCTGTTCCTTAACGAAGTGATATCTGACATCAATGTGCTTCGTGCGAGAGTGCTGGACTGGATTGCACGAGATGGCTATGGTTTTCTTTGAATCCAAATACATAGGTATTTTGTCAAAGTGAAAACCATAATCTGTGAGCTGAGTTCGCATCTATAGAACTTGAGCACAACACGCAGATAAAGACACATACTCGGCTTCTGTTGTAGACATTGAAGTGCAATCCTGCTTCTTGGACGACCAGTTGAATAACTTATCACCTCCTAGAAATTGTATTCCACCAGATGTGCTTTTACGTGTATCGAGACAACCCGCGTGATCCGAATTAGAAAAAACAGTTAGTTCGAAACCGGTGTCCTTCGCTCCCATGTGAATGGTATTCTTAAGGTACCGAAAGATTCGTTTAACCTCCTTGAGGTGCTTTTTATTTGGTCTCGCTTGATAACGAGCACAATAACATGTTTCATGTACAATATCTGATCTACTTGCTGTTAAGTACATAAGTGCCCCGACCATGCTACTATATTTCGTTTGGTAAACGGGAGTTCCACTCAAGTCAGCATCTAGGGGTTTAGTAGCCATTGGTGTACCAATGCTATCACATGAGGTCATACCATGCTTTTTAAGTATTTCTTGTTCATACTTAGGTGTTGTTTGTTTATTAAGATGTTGCAAGCCTGAATCTGATTTACATGTCTGAATCTGAATATATGGTCAAAAAGTCTGAATCTGAATCGATTAATAATGTTTGTTTTCTTTTATTGTCTTAATGATATAAATATAAAAACCGATTTATTATTATGAAAAATAACAATGTTATTAGAAAAAACATATGAATTACAAATTTAAATGTAAACCAATTCATTTATTTATACTAAAAATGTTTTTTAGACAACAAACAATACTCACGTCTAATACCAATCATACACATTTGCAAAACAAAATATTAGTAATAATATTTAAATGTCCATAAAGATGGAGTAACCAACAAAAAAGGGGTCAGCAATCAAGAGGGTAGATGACGCCGCACCAAATGGGAAGATGTGGAGCTTTCAAAGGTAAATAGACATCGCCCCATCTCTGACCGAAAAAGAGACCATTTAGACATTTCATCATCATAACTCTGAAGAAAAAAAACATTGAAAATGACAAATTGTCTGCCCGATTCAGATTTTAGAGGCGTTTTAGACT
>BQNB010102692.1:0-24187 GCA_026074375.1 Tanacetum coccineum | reverse complement strand
GAGCTCACTCCTACTTGTATGACTCTTGAACTTGCGGACCGTTCAATCTCCCAACCGATAGGTATCGCCGAATATGTCGACGTAAAAGTAGGAAAGTTCTAATTCCCGGCCGACTTATTAGTCGTAGACTTTGATGCCGATCCCTGAGTCCCCCTAATTCTCGGGAGATCCTTCTTAAAGACCGGACGTGCTTTGATTGATGTTTACAAAGGAGAATTAACTCTTCGTGTTACAAAAGAAGCCGTAACATTCAATCTTGATCAAACCTCGAGATACTCCTCTAACTACGATGATATGACGGCGAACCGAATCAACGTCATTGAAATGGCTTGTGAGGAGTATTCTCAAAAAGTTCTCGGTTTCTCTGATGTGATTGCGAGTGGCAATCCCACTCCTTATTATGACTCGATCGTTTCTATCTCTTCTTCGACTCTCACTCCCTTCGGGGATAGTGATTTTCTTCTCAAGGAAGTCGACGCTTTCCTCGCTATTGAAGATGATCTAACTTCACCGGAAGTTGATGACTCTTATTACGACCCGGAGGGGGATATTCTTCTTCTTAAAGCATTTCTCAATGATGATCCATCATTACCCCCTCCCACTTAAGGAAATTATTTGCCTGAAATTCGAAAAGAACTTAAAGTTTGTGACGCTAAAAATGATAAATCTTCAATTGATGAACCTCCCGAGGTCGAACTCAAGGACTTACCTCCTCATCTCGAATACGCATTTTTAAAGGGTGACGACAAGTTGCCCGTCATAATTGCTAAAGACTTGAGTATCGAGGAAAAAGCCGCTCTCATAAAGGTTTTGAAGTCACACAAGCAAGCTATCTCTTGGAAACTCTCCGACATCAAGGGTATTAACCCGGAATTTTGTACTCACAAGATTCTTATGGAAGAAGACTACAAACTGGAGGTTCAACACCAAAGAAGGGTGAATCCAAAAATCCACGATGTCATCAAAAAGGAGGTTGAAAAACTTCTTGACGCCGGATTAATTTACCCGATCTCGGATAGTCCTTGGGTAAACCCCGTACACTGGGTACCAAAAAAGGTGGCTTTACCGTTGTTGAAAATGATGAAAACGAGTTAATTCCTACTCGGTTGGTTACGGGATGGCGTGTATGCATTGAGTACCAAAAGTTAAATGAAGCCACCCGTTAAGACCACTTTCCACTACTGTTTATGGATCAAATGGTTGAGAGATTAGCGGGAAACGAGTACTATTGTTTTCTCGATGGTTTCTCGAGTTACTTTCAAATTCCCATCGACCCTCATGATCAAGAAAAGACAACATTCACGTGTCCTTATGGAACGTTCGCCTACCGTCGCATGCCTTTCGACTTATGCAATGCACCGGGCACGTTACAAAGGTGTATGATGGCTATCTTTCATGATATGATCAAAAAAACGATGGAAGTCTTCATGGATGACTTCTCGGTCTTTGGGAATTTATTCGGAAATTGCCTCTCTCGTGTAGACAAGATGCTTCAAAGGTATGAAGACACCAATCTTTGTCTAAATTGGGAAAAGAGTCATTTCATGGTTAAGGAAGGCATTGTCCTTGGCCATAAGATTTCCAAAAATGGGATTGAGGTCGATAAATCCAAAGTCGATGTGATTGCTAAGTTACCTCATTCTACCACCGTCAAGGGTGTTCGGAGTTTTCTCGGTCATGCCGGTTTCTACCAACGGTTCATTAAGGATTTTTCCAAAATTTCCCGACCGATGACTCATCTTCTTGAGAAAAATACTCTGTTCATCTTCTCCGATGAATGTATTCAAGATTTTGAAACGTTAAAGAAAAAACTTACCGAAGCTCCAATCTTGATTGCCCGTGACTGGGACTTGCCCTTTGAGCTTATGTGCGATGCAAGCGACTTTGACATAGGTGCAGTCTTGGGGCAACGTCATGAAAAACATTTCAGGCCTATACACTATGCTAGTAAAACAATGAATGAGGCAGAATCACATTACACCACGACGGAGAAAGAAATGTTAGCTGTGGTGTATGCCTTTGAAAAATTCTGGTCTTACCTCATCTTGAACAAAAGCATAGTGTATACGGATCACTCCGCCCTCAAATATCTATTTGCTAAAAAAGATTCTAAGGCGAGATTGCTCCGGTGGGTTCACATCCTTCAAGAGTTCAAATTCAAAGTAATTGACACAAAAGGAGCCGAGAATCTCGCAACCGATCATCTTTCCCGATTAGAAAATCATTATGAAAATGTGCTCGACCTAAAGGAGATAAATGAAACGTTTCCTCTTGAGACACTTAATATGGTGACTTTTCGTGGTGACTCAAGTACCCCGTGGTTTTCCGATTTTGCAAATTACCACGCGGGGAATTTCATTGTTAAAGGGATGTCGTCCCAACAAAAGAACAAGTTTTTCAAGGATGTTAAACACTACTTTTGGGACGACCCCTATTTGTTCAAAATATGTGCGGATCAAATGATCCGGCGATGTGTTGCGGGCCATGAAGCTATTGATATCCTCATAGCTTGCCATAGTGGACCCACCAGGGGACGTTACGGTGCCAACTACACCGCCAAGAATGTTTTTGACTTAGGATTTTATTGGCCAACTATTTACCGAGATGCCCATGACTTGGTCACCCGATGTGACACTTGTCAGCCTTAAGGAAAAATTTCACAACGTGATGAAATGCCACAAAATTCCATCCAAGTTTGCGAAATCTTTGACGTATGGGGCATCGATTTCATGGGGCCGTTCCCGTCTTCACGAGGGAACAAATACATACTCTTGGCGGTCGACTACTTGTCAAAATGGGTTGAAGCGAAAGCGCTCCCCACCAATGATACCTGAGTTGTTTGCAAATTTCTTAAATCTCTCTTCGCCCGATTCGGTGCCCCTAGTGCTATCATAAGTGATCGCGGAACCCATTTTTGCAATGACCAGTTTGCAAAAAGGTCATGCTTAAATACGGAGTTACTCACCGTCTCTCCACCGCGTATCACCCATAAACAAGTGGGCAAGTTGAGGTATCTAATCGTGGCTTGAAACGAATTCTTGAAAGGACCATAGGCGAGAACCGTGCCTCTTGGTCGGATAAACTAGATGATGCACTTTGGGCCTTCCGTACAGCTTACAAAACACCCATCGGGTGTACCCCATACAAGCTCGTGTACGGAAAGGCATGTCATCTACCGATCGAGCTCGAGCACAAAGCCTACTGGGCCTTGAAGCATGCAAACTTTGACCTTGAGACCGCGGGTGATCACCGTAAAGTTCAACTCAATGAACTAAATGAACTTCGTGATCATGCCTATGAGAACTCTTTAATCTATAAAGAGAAAACAAAGAGGATCCATGACTCAAAGATCAAAAATCACGTTTTCAACGTCGGTGATCAAGTCCTCCTCTTTAACTCTCGATTGAAGATGTTCTCGGGCAAGTTGAAATCCCGTTGGTCCGGACCGTTCACCATTGCCCATGTCTTTCCATATGGCACCGTTGAGTTATCTCAAAACTCCAGGCCAAATTTCAAGGTGAACGGTCATCGAATTAAGCACTACTTTGGAGGGGACATACCACAAATGGTTGTCCAGAGCTCAAAACCCTTCCCCATGACAATGGACTTCGGGATTGGGTCAAGCTTAGTGACCTAATAAGCGCTTCATGGGAGCACCCCATGCTTTTCACGTTTTGTTATCTTATGTAGTAATGAATAAGTTTTTTTTTGTTGTGAGAGGTTTGCCTCTTTCCATTCTTGGTTGCTTGTGTTTTTATGATTGTCCAGGATTGTCCTGGATTGTTATTTCCTCCGCGGGCGCTGGTTTTGTCCGGCGTGCACGCGAGCTGCTTAAGCCTCGCTTCAAGGGGGGTTTGCCTTTTGACTGTTGCGTTGATTCGTTAGGGGTACTATCTTTAAGCATTACTTAATATAAACGGGCGCTTAGGCTTTAGGATTACGTTAGAGACCCTTCTTAAAACATTGAGGACAATGTTTAATTCTAGTATGGGGGGGGGGGATCTATCAATTTGATTGTACCTGCAGTCATTGTTTTCGCGTAATTCCGTTTTTACCACCAAAATTTCAAAAAAATGAAAAATTTTTAAAATTTTCAAAAATAAACTAAGTGTTTGGTCATAATTTTGACTTTCATGCTGGGTAGAATGAGAATAAATTTTGACCCGATCGAGCGTGTTGAGCTATAGCTAGTTCCTTAACTTTTAGGCTAAGCGTTCGCGGAATTCGCGAAGAACGAAAAATAATAATGTTAAGTATGAGTGGGATGCTAAACAAGGATTAGTTGGAAATCTTAAGAGCTCATGTATGTAATTTGTGGCTTTTTCTCCCATAAGCTTCTAACCGGATTAATATACGTGCTATTTTTGGAGATTAAACCTAAATCAACAATTTTTATGTAGTGTATAGCAAAAAAATTTAGTCTTAGTTCAAACTTATACTTGAATTTTTCAAAAAGAAGTCTTCTCTATATAAAAATAAAATAAAAATAATAATATGAAAAATGATGAAAAATGAAAAAAATATAATAAATATAAACTGTGGGCTGATAAAAGTTTGCTGTATCTTGCCGGCTCACAACCGATGTTGCAGCCTTCTAAAGAAAGCCCATAGTAAGAATAAAAAAATCCGAGACTGATAAAAGTTTGCTGCATCTTGCCGGCTCACAACCGATGTTGCAGCCTTCTAAAAGGTCGAGGGTTACAATTGCATCAATATTATGTTTAATATTAAGTGTGAATTAATAAATAGATCTCTTTTTGTTAAATTTAAATATGCTTTTGAACTTTGACTATTCTATTTTAAGTTTTTTTAATAAGCTATGTGTATACGGGAAACCTAAGAGTTTATGAAACCTAAGGTCCGTGAGTCCCGATACTAGTCTCTGTGGGGTGTCAAAAGCCTGGTCACTTAGCCGCAAGGTTGGGATGTGCCGAGACGAAAGTCGCTACATGGGATGATCTCGCCTTCAAACTCATTATTCTCGGGTGGAACGTGAAACATAGAATTTTGCAAAATGTTGATCCATGGTTGAAATTCATAATAGCACATTCACCTAAGATATAATAATTATCGGGAGTGAAAAGTTCACAAGTTGCAAATATGAGTAGTGTTAGCATCTTAACTGATAT
Source organism: Tanacetum coccineum (assembly GCA_026074375.1). Taxonomy (NCBI): domain Eukaryota; kingdom Viridiplantae; phylum Streptophyta; class Magnoliopsida; order Asterales; family Asteraceae; genus Tanacetum; species Tanacetum coccineum. Next base: position 19,058 of record BQNB010102692.1, on the reverse strand, counting down.
TTAACTGTGATTTCGTTTTAAGCTTGGTTTGGAGCGAGTGAAAAGTCGGGGACGATGAATTTATCCTTTTTGGGGCATTCTCGGATCGAAATGCATCTTGTTCTATGATCCCTAACGGTTATGAAAATAACGAAAGTCAAATTAGTTAGTTGCTAAAATATATATATATATATATATATATATATATATATATATATATATATATATATATATATATATATATATCTATATATAGATATATATATATATATATAAAATGAGAAAAAGGAAAAATACAAAAATATGTGTAGGAATAAGTGTATATTTGAAAATGGTCAAAACGGGGCTTCTCAAAGCTATTGATTTCTTCATTCCCCTTGACGAACACTTAGCTACTTTTCGAGGTTATTAGTCGAGGGGGATTGAGATTCTTAGTTTTCTTAAGTGTTTACGTATAGCATTGCGTGAGGACACGCAATAGTTTAGTATGGGGGACTTTGGTATGTGTGTAAATAGACATACCTTTATCTTAATAAAATGACCCTAAACACCAAAAACGCACATAAAAAGCCATTATATGCCTAGGTTTTTGTGTTTGTACTCGTCAGTACCGGATATCTGAGAAAAAGGACAAAAAACAAAGCCAAAACGGACAAAACCGAGCACGAGAACGGAAAGAGCGTGATGAAAAGCCAAAGTCAAAAAGTCAAGATCAAAGTCAACAGAAAAGTCAACCCGACAAAGTCAAAGCCGAAGCCGTAACCGAAGAAATGTTAAATGGGCCCACCCGTACCCATCTAATGGGCCGGGTCAACCCATTTAAACATTATGAAGACAAAAGGGCCCAATACCATTTTGAATATAAACCGGCCCAAACAGTGTTATTAAGCCCAAACAAGATAACAGCCGTTAGACCCCTATAACCAATAACTCTGTTAGTCCTTTAAGGACTGAAAGTGTAAACCCTCAATACACCCTCAAGGGCTTAAACTGCCAAATCTTTAAACTTTTATCACCACATGGACCATTCTTGCAATATCACTTAACAAAATGGAGGACTACTCTTGCCATTTCCACAAACCTTCACCCTGCTCATAGTACTGTACATCTCTTCCATGTTTCCCGCCTAAACACCATGACCCACTGTTCATTGTCTTTTCACCCCACACCTGCAACTACACTCCAAAACACTACAACCCCACTCCACAAACAGACAAAGACATGTTGGCAATCCCCTAAATGTCCATTGGCTATGAAAAAGAAGGGTTGAGATCGTTTGGCTTGGGCACCACTCAAGATAAAGGGCTAAGATTGATTTGGGGTCTCCTCACATAGAAAACACAACAAGCACACATCAAAAGGCATAGGCGACTATATAACTGTGTGTTTTTCATACAGTGAAAAAAAACTAGTAAACTAGGAGTATAGTTGTAGTTTTACTTTTATTTTTAATGTCTTAATTTATGTTTTTGTCTTTAAATTTCTGTCTTTACATTTCAAAGCCTTGTAATCCTTTTATAGTTAATGAAATTTCAGTTTTCCAAGTTTTCAAATTTTGTCTTTTAAGCTTATGCATTCAAGTTATTTTGTGTTCACAAGTCATTCTCATAAGCTCTTTTAAGCTAATAAGAAACTGTTTTTTTACTCATTCAAAGTTTTTTTAAAAGTTCAATGAAAGTATCTGTTTCATCACCTATAATTTGGATTTTCAAGCTTTTGGAAGATAAGCTAACCAAGGAAGAGCTTATGGGTTATTAGACTGCTTATTTCAAATAAACTGGGTAGGTTAGAGCTAATTAGATCATTCATTCCCTGTTTTGAGCAAGGGAATAAGGTACATTTTACTTTTTCTCTTTTTGAGCTTATTTCTGCCTTGCTTATTCCTGCTTATTTTTGTGTTTATTTTCCTATTTAAATGCTTATTCTGTCTTTATTATGCTTATTTGATATTAACTTATGCTTGTTTTAGTTGATTTCAGCCTAAAATTTGTTTTCTATTTTTAAAGGAGTGTTTGGGTTAAGACCCAAAATGGGTCAAACTGGTTTCAAATTTGTATTTGGTTCTTAGTTAAGTTTTCCTTAGCTCAAATTTAGTGTATGAGTTAGTTCAATCAAGATTTTAAAGCCTAAATCTTAAATTTAAGGTTTTGAGTATGCACTTGTTAAATCTGTGAATTTTCTAATTGTCGTAACAGCTTATATAGTTAGATCTTTTCTATGTGCTTGTTAGTTCCCTTTTCATGTTTATTTGAGTCAAGAAATGCAGTAGTATAGGTTAAGTCTAAGGGAGCTTTTGCCATTTTGTTTTTAAGTTACATCTGTCATAGTTGCTTAGTTATCTTTTCAAAGTTTTAAAAAGTTAACATTCAGTAGTTAAATTAGATAAGCTCTTATTAGTTTTAAGTTTTGATTTTTGTTCAATAAGTTCTTTGATGTCCATACTCGATCTGCTTATGCTTATTTTATGTTTTAAAGCTTATTTACTAGCTCAAATTTAAGCCTACAAAAGCCAATTGTCCTTTAAAAAGAAAACATAAATCAGCAACTACTGAGTATGAGTAGGCCTTTTTAATTAGCTTTTTCCTAGCTTAGATGTTTTTCAAACTCCCTTTTAATTATTGCTTATTGTAGCTTATAGGATAATCTTTAAGGGCATATGGGCCTTTAATCCCTAAGGGTCTATTTAAAAGCTTAAAAATAAGCTTAAAGAGCCCTCTTAGTCTGTTTTTATAGTTTATTGGTCAAAAGTGCTTATAGCTTTTCAAGTGCTTATCTGGTTGTTTTCTTTGCTCATTTTTGCTCATAGATGCTTATTAGGTAGTTTTAGTAATCTATTTTTGCTTAAATATGCTTTTACCTTGCTTATTTTGTTATAAAAAGCCAAACAGTTAGCCTTTTGTAGACTTAGTTTTAAAAAGTTAAGTCTCTTAGCTTATTTGCTTATTTTAGTTCTTGGCTAGTTTCCTTTGCTTAATTTTGCTAATTTATGCTTATTAGGTTTGTCTAGTTATTTGTTTTTGCTTATTTTGCTTTTTCCATTTGCGTATTTGATTCTTAAAAAGCCCAAAAAAATTAGCCTCTTAGTGCCTAAGTTTAGATTAAACGTTTCTGTCAGCATAATTGTGCTTTTCCAGCTTATTTTAAAAGACTCATAAAAAGTTTGGTAGTTAAAAAATTTTTCATTTTCATTTATTAAAAAGTTGTTTTAAAAGTTTTTGCAAAAAAAATATGGGAGTAGAGAGGTCTCAAGGGTGAGCACAGGGCTCGAACCCGAGACCTCCCATCTCAACCAAAGCCTTAGCATACACACACTCTACCACCGGCACCAGTAGGGCCATCTGGTAGAGTTGTGCAAAATTAATTATATAAGGGGTTTTCCCCCTTTTTCCTTTTAGCCCTTTAGAGCTTTTTTCCAGCTTATTGAGATAAGCTAGCAACCTCTTAGTATTTTTCCTAGAATCAACATAAGTCAAAGTATTTTCTGGATTTTTTTCAGATTTTATACAATTAGTTTGATATTTTTTATAATTTATTTCATTAAAAAAGTAATTAATTTCATAATAAATATAAAATAAAAGTCCAAATAAATATAACACTTTTTTTCAAAATTTTTTATTTTATCATTTAACCTAGAAAAAATAAATTTCGTTCTAGAGTGTAAAATTTACAATTTCGTTTTCAAAGAACGGATGAACCCGATCTCCGTTTTCTTGTTTTTACTTAAATCAACATACGTTTTTGGTCTAGTTTTATTTGGTTCTTACATTTTAGCATTTAGGGTTTATTAAACAAGTGAAATAATCATTTAGGATTAAAATTTTTGATATTTATTTTTTTTAAAGTCGCGTTGTTTACGTCCCGATTTAGGTTTTAACTTAAATTGCTTTTGTTTTAAGGTTTCTTTGCTTGGTTTTGCATTTTATTTGTAGAAATAGATAACCAATTCAAATCTTTGATTATTCAAGCATAATTCCTAAACCGACACTCGATTTTCAAATTCAGGCCTCGTTGGGACATAACGACCCGGGAATTATACTTCCGGTTTACTACAATTGAGAGATTTTTGATTCTTATCCTTATATTATATATTTATAAGTATTATATATTTATTTATATATATATTTAAAAGGGTTAGTCAGAAGCTTGTCATTTACCTTGGCTAAATAATTGCTTTTGTATTTATTATGACATTTGAAGGCTAATACCTTCGGGTATTAGCCATTATTATGAAGATCTGAATGTTTGGTACTTGTTTATCTCGATTTCTTGATTTATCGTTAAATGCTTGTTTATGTTTATCCATTTTTACTTGTTTACGCGCTTTTGTATGTGACCTATCATTCAAATGGATCTAGTGATACGGACCAAGTAAATCTAGAGTCTGGGATAGCTTTCTATATATTAATTTATACATCTAGAATAATAGGATCACAAATATTGTCCTTCTAAATCTGTGTCTAGGATACGCTTCAGGCTTACCTAGTTAATTGGATATTGCCAATTGTTTATTGATTATGTTGACTAGAAGGTGAATCTAGATAATTCAACAAATAACGTTTTGATTCTATTGGATAGTTAGACAAGTGGACTACTAGTGTCTAAATCGCCATTAAGCGGTAAGTGGGTAAAGTCTCTATGAGCTAGGGTTTAACAAGATCACCATTGCTTTAATCCCTAAGATAGATTATAATCAGCAAATAAGGATGCTTTAAGTGATGATTTAATTGTGACAAAATTAATGTGTCAGTCTTTGAAGATGTAACGCCTAAGTCTTAAGAATTATATACCGTCTCGAGAGAAGAAATCTTTGCACTGAATAAACAAACCAACTTTCTAATCGGATTAATAATGGTTAATACAGTTTTCTTATATTTGGCTCGATCGCCCTTTTATCTTTTGTTTATTTGCTTGCGTGGGTTAAAGTGCCTTGAATTGATTGTAGTCACCAACCAAACTGTGCCAGACTCTCAGGCTGAAAACCCCCTTTTTCTCATTAGAATTAGAATTAGGACTGACATAGGTTTAGAATAGAATAGAATTAACATAGATTATATAACCAAGATATTAATTAAATTGATAAATTTAACCTCGCTTAAAGTGTTCGACACTCTACTTACCATGAAACTACTATCAATCGTGTACACTGCCCGTTAAAGTGTTGTTTTTGGTTTAGTCGACAAAATATAAATTTAAAACTTGAATCAATAAAATATACACCACACAACGACACATCAAGTTTTTGGCGCCGCTGCCGGGGAGTGAAAATTAATCTTGATTTTTATTTGATTTTTTGGTTTTAACATTAGATTTTTTTTTTGGAACGGCAATTTGTGGCTACATGGCCCCTAGCCCAGAAGGCGTAGCGAGCCAACCAGGTTGGGTCCAGCCCAGAAGGCAATGGCACCCTTCCCTTTACACACGCGGGAGGAAACCCCTATCGCCCTAGACAAGACTCGAACATGAGACCTTGCCTAGGAGTGTAAAACCTCCATAACATTAGATTAGATATAACCCTTAGGAGTAGTGTAATTTAGATTAGTGTATATTCTTGTATATTCCTTAATTTTTGTATATTATGTTCTTTAAATTGTTTAGCTCTATATATATATATATAAATATATATAACTATATAGTACTATATAAATAGTGTGTGTTGTGTGTGTTGTGTGATGTGTGTGTGATGATAGGTTTTTTAATTTGTTTGCGTATTTTATTGTTTTTCTTAATACACTGTTCTGGTCGATAACTGAATACGGCGTATCCACTTCCACCGGATACGGTGTATCCAACTTTCTGTCCAATACAGCGTATTCATTCAAACTGAATAATACGGCGTATCCACTCCCATTGGATATGGTGTATTGATAATCTGGAACAGAAACAGAAATCTTAGTTTTCCTATTTGGTTTTTGTGCTAAATTTTTTTCTATCGTTCTTCAGAGCAAATCCTACTGATTTTTTATCCCTTGTTTCAGGTAGTGCATGACAAGGAGTTCAACAAACAAACTATTCACACATTACAAAGAACCTGAATGAGAATTTCGATCATCTAGGAGATACTTCAAGTCACTAAGTCTTGACGAATTGAGATCCCCTAATTTCTATTTATTTTTAGACCAAGAATACTCGGAGGAAAAAGAAGAAGAAGCAATGGCGGAAACCATGGAGCAATACATGAGCAAGACCCAAACAGACTATGGATCGGGAGTTGCTAGGCCTAAGATTGAGGAAAAAGATAGTTTTGAACTGAAAGGCCAATTTCTTAAGGAGCTTCGAGAAAACACATTTAGCGGTTCGGATAATGAGGATGCGAACGAACACATTGAAAAAGTTCTTGAAATTGTTGACTTATTCCATGTTCCTAACATCATTGAGGATCAAATAATGCTCTGAGTCTTCCCAATATCTTTAACTGGAGCCGTAAGTCATTGGCTAAGAAACAAACCAACTGGTTCGATCAAAACTTGGGAAGATCTTAAAATTATTTTTTTTAACAAATATTGCCCACCTGGTCGAACTACGAAGAACATGGAGGAAATCAACAACTTTCAGTAAGAACCAGATGAAACCCTTTATCAAGCATGGGAGCGCTTTAAAGAACTCTTGATGAAGTGTCCTCAACACTATTTGACTAAGATGCAGGAGGTAATTTTGTTCTATAATGGGTTGGATGTTCCAACACGACAGATTCTTGACTCAAGAGGTGCCATTCCAACTAAGACAGCTGCCGATGGTAAAAAGACATCAAGAAATGCAAAACTCTAAAAAATGGCACAATGAACATCTAAGAGGTGAATTACTGAGACTTTCTGAAGGACTGGCTGCCTATACGAAGCACAACTGAACATCTAGGAAGAAGGATCAAAAGGTAATGAAAAAAGTTTATGCTGCTCAAGTAGGATGTGAACAATGCAAAGGACCCCATTACACCAAAGATTGCCCACTAAAAGAAGAAGGGAAAACCCTAGAAGAAGCTTACTACACACATTTTAGTGGACCTTTTCAAGGTGGGGGATATAGAGTAACAACTCTAGGATTTTATCAAAGGAACAACGCAAATCTTTCGTACCAAGAACAAAGGCAATCAATGGAAGATACCTTGAGCAAATTTATGGGAGAATCGGCAAAGAGACACGAGGAAAACTCTAACTTGATCAAAGAAATCCGAGCTTCAATGGATGCTGCCATAAGGAACCAAGGAGCATCAATTAAAACATTGGAGATACAAATTGTAACATTTCTCAATTTCAGGTCATTTTATGACTCCTATTATTCGTCACTGTTTATTTTGGTCCGATACGCGTTTACTTTTAGTCTTTACTTTTAAGCTAAATCGCGTAGACTAGAAATAATCATTTAATGTAAACGGTCATCAAATAAATTAAGGTTTACATCGGCCAAGTAATATATAATTATTAAGAAGATAATTATTAACTTTGCGTATTTCATTTCTATTGGTCACGTAAAGGGTTTACGTTTCGCAATAAAATACATTTGGACACACCCCGGAAATACCTAGACTTACCTAGACTCAAACCAATACCCACTTTTAAAACCTTAACACAAAAATTTAATCAATTATGTGTACATAACCCACTAGGGGCCGGTTATGAGTCCAAAACAATTAGAAAATCTCCAAATGATTCCCTAAGTACTAGTACAAACCTTCTTTAATTAATGATAGTCCTTAATGTTCCTAGAACTGTATTACATACAGGTTTATATAACCAATTGGTCCTCCCCATTGCCCTTATGCCGCGCTAATGCATGAATATACACAAAATCATAAGATTTCCAATCACTACAAATCTTTGTCTAACGATTGAGTAATTAAAGATTGTACTTAGTGGTTTAACTAAATACCATTTGAGGCTAACTAGAAACTCTTAAAAACCATCAACTAGGGCACGGTTTGGTTTGTTGGGGACTAGGAAGCATGCAACTAAGTATTTGCCTATAAATACACATACACTATTACCATTTTACACTTTTACAACTCACACAACTCTCAAACAAGTTAAATATTTCCTCTCCTTTGCGTCGGATCACAAACCGCACACAAACACACCTATTTACTTCATTTCAAGCCAACAAACATCCACTAGGGATTGTATACGAGGCCACAAGGTTTACACGAGCTAAGGATTGGGTATACACTAAGCTTTGGAGCTTAGTTTATTATTTAGTCGCGTAAGTCATACGTGGGTTGTCTCATTTCGCATACACACTCGAAAACAAAGCCTTAGGACCCTTTGTAAGTCACATTCGAACTCATAACAATTGTATTATACGTGTTTTTCCTTGTTAACAAGTTTATATGTCACGTATGTAAATATATATGATGTGCTAGAGTGAGTTCACGCATGTTAAATGAGAAACATGCGAGTTATACGTAATACTATTACGTGTAACGACTTGTGTAGTGTAAAGGTGCAAAGAAACACGTAACATGTGGGATTAATAACAAGTGAGACTCTAAAACTTGGAACATTCGACGTAAACAAAAGCCCTTATACGCGAGCAACTTATAAACCACACGTAAACATTGAAAGTAAACACGACATGGTAGCTTGGGAACGTATACACGACATAAACCAACGTTTGCATGTGGAGCACGACTAACGTATATAGGCCAACGAACATAATATAGCCACTAGAACTATTTTTGAATCATATACATTGCTAGGGGAAACCAACGGGCCACAAAGGGCTTATGAAATCCAAACGTGCTCACAGCTTGGGCCCAACCGGCCCAACAGCCTACGAGTGGGACCCACGACTTATTTACAAGCCCCAAAAAGCAAATTACAGTACCAACGAGCAAATTGATATTAATATGGACCCTTAGTATGTTTAATAACCAAACGGATCCTTAAATGGGCTTGTTAGCCCATTACCGTGAACCACGAAACCCATAAGCCACAAATAAGCTTGGCAGCTTATTTAAGAGCTTAAAATAGCTTATGAGGCTTATGATAACCTTAGGCAAGTTAATGGACCCTAATGGATTGAGCCCAAACATGAACAACCCTTATCGAACTCGTAATGGACCCAAAAGCCCATTACTGGAGCTTAATGGCTTATTGATTAAGTCACAAGGTAAAACAGCTTAAAGCAGACCCTAATAAGCTTAATAAGATAAGAAGGGGAAAAAAAAAGGGGGGGGGGGGGGGGGGGGGGGGGGGGGGGGGGGAAATTTAAAGAAACAAATGAGTTGGTCTAAATAAGGAAATACTTAATGGACTTTTGTAAGTTTTCGGGTTAAGGTTATTGGGCTAACGGACCCAATAAGCCTAAATATGCTCATCTGAGCTTATTTATAAGCCCAACAGTTAAAGTAGCTTAATTGAGCTTAACCAAAGTCCTTGTCACTTTTGAAAACCCTTTTGAACTCTTAGAAGCTTAATTCGAGTTGATGTTGGGCCAAAAAGCCCAATAAGCTCATCCGAGCTTATTTATAAGCTGCCAACAGCTTATGTAGCTTATTGAAGTAAATAAAACCTATTGTCACTTGTTAGGTCTTAATTGGGTTTAAAATGTGACTTTTTACAAGTTAAGGGACTAAATGTGTAAACTTGTAAACTTGGGGGTTAAAACTGTCAAAACTATTTTTCTATAAAGTCTAGGGGCTGTTTTGACATTACAAAAAAACTTAAAGGGCTGTTTGAAATATATAAGGACCTAAAGTGTAATTTTTGTAAAGTCAAGGGACTAAAAGTGACAACTTGGAAAGTTAAGGGTTAAAAATGTAATTTAACCAAACTTGAATAAAAGGACTAAGGTTGTCAAACTTAAAAACTTAAGGATATGTTATAAAACTTAAATGATTTTATAAATACTTGAAGTGTCGGACTGGACTTAATATAATAAAAGTATTAAAGTATTTAAAGTCAATGTTTAACGGTGTATAAACTATCAGGTTAATAAATGTATAAATTATTAACGGTAAATCGTATACCTTCCCAAGAGCCATCAAGTAAAGACAAATTCAATAAACATATGCACCACCACACAAGTGATAACAGTATTTATAAACTAGCAAATTATTGTAGTTTACACATTAAGTCGTTAGTCTAAACTGGTAGACTAAGACTGGCTGTATTTACTTAGGTATTTGACGGTGTGATTTATTTGCCATACTTGGATATATTTACCATTTTCAGAGGACTACTTACTAAGGTGAGTTCATAGCCTTATGTTTTACAACTATTTAAATGATTTACATCTTTGGGGTGAGAACATGCTTTGTTTTACAAATTGGATGCAAGTGTACATTTTATACAATGATTACGTGTTTGCCTAAGTAGCGATAACCCACTGAGCCCTTTATCATGAACTGTCAATTACTAGATTGTGAGCGCGAATGTTATAAATAGATCTATTTGGGATTGACATCCCTGTTTGGGTGAGTAGCGCTCACTGTGCCGGTTGCCGGACAACAAACGTATACCATGTCGGATTTGGAATGTTGCGGGTTAGAACATCATTCACGAGCAAAAATTTGGCAATTTATTGCATCCATACATGTCGAGCTTCAGTGTCATGAGCTTAGGAAAACGTAATTACTTTTTATGATGTTTGCATCTGTTGCTTAATCATACACATGGAAATCTTGCGGTCCTACTATTGATTTACATAAACCTATGAATTCACCAACTTTATGTTGACGTTTTAAGCATGTTTTCTCAGGTCAATAAGGCACGAGGTGCCAAGATACATTGGGGGTCGCTCTTTGGAAAGAGTCAATACTAAAGATTTAGGGCGTATTACATTTTGGGAACATTTGTTATAAATCGAAATCTTTACTTATATTGTCGAATAATTTGAAGCCATGAGCTTATGTAATGAACAAGTATTTTGTTAAATCCAATGTATCTTTTTAAATGACACGTTTAGTGGTCGTTCTCATATCTTGTGCTATTGATCTATGAAGTAACGCCCTCGGATATTCAACATTCCGCTGCTACCCAGATTTGGGGGTGTTACAGATTGGTATCAGAGTCAGGTTATAGAGAACCAGGTCAAAAGTTTTGTCTGGACTATAACCATTTTTCAAACACTGCATTCACAAATGGGGTTTGCACGGGACACACATACATTACTTGTTTGCAATCTAGCATGTGTGCTTACATGACATACACTGTTTTGGCATTAGTAGTTTACTAAGTGCTTGCATGATTAATATACGAGTATATAAATTACATTATGTATATTACTATAAGAGTCTTCTGGGGAGCCAATGAGGAGATATATGATGGAGGTTCTCCACGAGTCATTGTATACGGGATACGTGGACCTCCCTAATGCAGCCGGTGCGCCACCAATCTTCGGATTAATCCTGTACTCGAGGTAGCCACAGACACAACCCAGTACCACAGGTCGAGGATGAGCGTGAGCCTATGTTATCAGCCACATGATCCTGACTACGTGCTAGAGCCTATATACCCTGAGTATATACCATTGGAGGATGAGCATGTGTTTTTGATTGATGAGCAGCCATTACCTCATGTTGATTCACCTACTGCTGAGTCACCAGGGTATGTTGCTAAGTCAGATCCTGAGGAGGATCAAGAGGAGTATGAGGATTATGAAACAGAGGATGGTCCGGTTGACTATCCTATGGACGGGGGAGACGATAAAGATGATGATGACGGCGATTCATCTGAGGATGATGCCGATGATAAAGATGAGGATGATGAGGATTAGGAGGATGAGGAGAAGGAAGAGCACTTAGCTCTGACCGACTCCGCTGTTGTTGTACCTACTGTTGAGCTTGTTTCCCTACCTGAGGGAACATAGCCTGTTATACCACCACCCTCCACTGACATTACTACAACTGGAGCTAGGATTACTGTCCGGCTTCAGGCTTCCATATCCCTTCCACCAAAGGTAGAGGTTGAGAGACTTCTAGCCATGCCTACTCCACCACCATCACCACTTATCTCACTATCACCACCTTCTATAGGGGAGCGCCTTGCTATGTGTACAACCCCATCTGCACATTCATCACCACCACCCATGCCATCACCATTACTACCATCATCTGGGTGTCCAACCCAAATCTAGACACTCGGGATAGCCTCCACTCAGGACCTTGTTGATGCGGTTACTACCGCATTACCATCACCTCCACTACTACCACTACCACCATCTCTATACATACCACCACCTGTTGACCGTAGGGATGATATTCCCGAGTCTGAGCGGCCACCTCGCAAGAGGTCGTGTTTGTTTTCTCTAGGCCCCAGGTTTGAGGCCGGGGAGAGTTCTACTGCTAGACCTACCAGAGGTTAAGGGGTAGACTATGGGTTTGTCAGCACCTTAGATGCTGAAGAGAGACGACGAGGGATTAGAGAGGTTAGGTATGGTATTAGGGATACTTGGGTGGATCCGGCAGAGGCAGTTCCTGAGATAGCACCTATGACAGTGGGAGAGGTCAATACTAGGGTTACAGAGCTTGCTGAGCTCCATGAGCAAGATACACATGACTTATATGCTCTATTAGAGGATGCTTAGGATAGTAGGACTCGCATATTACAGCGAGTCACTATGGACTCGCAATGGGTCGACTTGCTTATGGAGGATAGGATAGCTTATCAAGAGACATTACTGATTATAGAGGAGGAGGCCTATGCTTCCCAAGAGGCTTATGCTCATGCGATAGGATTGAGTTAGGCGACCCATTATGAGCTTCAGACACACCGTGAGCAAGTATATGCATACGAGTCCCAGCTCCATGCGCATCAGACACAGCTACAGTTGCAGGGTACTCTTATTCAGACACAACACCAGGTACATGAGACTCGCTCCCGGATGCAGCAGGCTGAGATGGCAGAGCTTTAAGAGACTGACTGTAGGCGTCAGGCACAGATAGTAGAGACTCTCCGTGTGATGAGAAACATGAGGCGAGAGATGGGTGACATGCAGGCCGAGTTGTTAGCACTGCGAGAGCAGCAGAGGAGAGCTAGACAACCAGGACCAGATGTTAAAGTTCCATATCACCAGGATGCTTCTAGAGATGCAGATAGTCACATCTAGTAGTTTATGTCATTTTACTTTGCTAGGCAGTTGTTCAGGCATGTTAAGTATTAGGGGTTCTCCCCGCTAGCATAGCCTTAGATCAAGTGCCTCATATTTTGTGTACCAAAAACTATTTCATGTAAAACTTTCCAGGTTATGGATGAAATAGACGTGTTATGTTGTACTATATACATCTCTTGTGTTGTTGTCTCATCTGTAAATTATTGTATCTCTCGTCATGATTATGACCTCACATTTTATCTTTTGTGATTTAGACGAATCATGGCACCTGTGATGAGACGAGGACCGAATACCCCTCCTAACAACACCAACCCAAACAACATGACCCCAGAATCTGTTCAAGCTATGATTGATCAAGCTCTTCTGCAAAACTCCACCAATGAAGACGGAAGCCACAGTTCACACGGGGATAACCGAAGGAATGTGCAAACTACACGCCCTTGGTTCTACGCTGACTTCATGAAATGTCAACCTTTGAACTTCAAAGGAAATGAAGGCGTTGTCGGTTTAACCCGGTGGATTGAAAAGATGGAATCAGTTTTCAACATCAATGGTTGTGCTATTGAAAATCAGGTTAAGTTTGTCACCTGCACTATGTTAGGGGCTGCTTTGACTTGGTGGAATTGTCAGATAAGAACCTTAGGTCCTGATGCATATTTGATGACTTGGGAAGTACTCAAGAAGAAAATGATGGACAAGTATTGTCTGTAGGGTGAGATCAAGAAACTAGAAATCGAGTTATGGAACCTAAAGGTCAAAGGGAACGATGTTCCAACATACACTGAACGTTTCCAAGAGCGAACCCTGATATGCACAAAGTTTGTTGCTAATGAAACTGAGAAGGTTGACAAGTACGTCAGTGGACTCCCTGATAACATTTATGGAAATGTAAAGTCTTCCAAACCCAAGACGTTGGATGAGACTATTGAGTTGGCCAACGACTTGATGGATCAGAAACTTCCCACCTATGCAGAAAGGCAAACTGACAACAAAAGGAAGGCTGACGGTTCATCCAGAAACAACCATGGCCATCAACAACAACCATTCAAGAGACAGAATGTCGCCAAGGTCTACAATATGGGGTCGGGTGAAAAGAAGCCATATGGTGGATCTTTGCCCAAGTGCACCAAGTGTTATTTTCATCACAATGGCCCGTGTACTCAGAAATGCCACAAATGTAACAAGGTAGGCCACTTTGCCCGCGACTGCAGAAGTTCTGGCAACGCTAATGTTGCTAATGCTCACAGGGACAACAAGGAAATTCCCAAAGGGAATGGTTGTTTTGAATGTGGAGCTTCAGGACATTTCAAGAGAGATTGTCCAAAGTTGAAGAATAAGGATGGGGGAAATGGTAATGCACAAGGCTGTGTATACGCAGTTGGAAATGCGCTGAAGAATAGGAATGCATCGAGGAACCCGGACTCTAATGTCGTCACGGGTACGTTCCTCTTAAACAACCGCTATGCATCTATCTTATTTGACACTGGTGCCGATAGAAGTTTTATATCTACTGCGTTTAGTTCCTAGATTGACATCGCCCCAACTCCATTAGAAAATAGTTATGACGTCGAATTAGCTGACGAGAAAATAGTCGGGATAGATACTATTATACGGGGTTGCACTTTAAATTTCTTAAACCATCCATTCAACATAGATCTAATGCCTATGGAACTGGGTAGTTTCGACGTTATTATCGGCATGGATTGGTTAAGAAGGTGTCACGCCGTGATCGTGTGTGATGAGAAACTTGTTAGAATTCCCTCTGGGAATGAAACCTTGATCTTTTGTGGTAACGAAAGTAACAAAGACAGAGAATCTCGGTTGGACATTATCTCATGTTCAAAGGCTCAAGAGTACATGGCGAAAGGATGTCAGATCTTTTTGGCACAAATATCCGCCAAGAAGGAGGAGGACAAGTCGGAAGGAAAGCAACTTAAGGACGTACCAATCGTTCGAGATTTTTCAGAAGTATTTCCCGAGGACTTGCCGGGTCTTCCTCCAGCTCGACCAGTGGAATTCCAGATCGACTTGATTCCAGGAGCCGCGCCCGTAGCTCGAGCACCGTATCGATTGGCACCGTCCAAAATGAAGGAATTGTCAGAACAACTACAAGAGCTTTCCGACAAAGGCTTCATAAGACCTAGTTCCTCACCTTGGGGAGCCCCGGTCTTGTTTGTTAAAAAGAAAGATGGGTCATTCAGAATGTGCATTGACTACCGGGAGTTAAATAAGCTAACAGTGAAGAATCGTTATCCACTCCCGAGGATCGACGATTTATTCGATCAACTCCAAGGATCCAGCATTTATTCAAAGATAGATTTGAGATCGGGTTATCACCAGCTGAGAGTACGAGAACAAGACATTCCAAAGACGGCATTCCGAACTCGGTATGGTCATTACGAGTTTCAGGTTATGCCCTTCGGACTAACAAACGCACCTGCGGTATTCATGGACCTCATGAACCGAGTGTGCAAGCCCTACTTGGATAAGTTCGTAATCGTCTTCATTGATGATATACTTATTTATTCAAAGGACAAGAAAGAGCACGAAGAACATCTTAGGGCAATTTTGGAATTGCTTAAGAAGGAGAAGTTGTATGCCAAGTTTTCAAAGTGTGAATTTTGGATTCCGAAGGTACAATTTCTTGGTCACGTCATTGATAGCAGAGGCATTCATGTGGATCCAGCCAAGATAGAATCTATCAAGGATTGGGCATCTCCTAAGACACCGACGGAGATCCGCCAATTTTTAGGTCTTGCTGGTTACTATCGAAGGTTTATTGAGGGATTTTTGAAGATTGCTAAATCAATGACGAAGCTTACTCAGAAAGGAATCAAATTTGATTGGGGAGAAAAGGAAGAAAATGCTTTTCAGTTAATAAAGCAGAAGTTGTGCAGTGCGCCAATTCTAGCTTTACCTGAAGGAAGCGAAGACTTTGTGGTCTATTGTGATGCTTTACACAAGGGTTTAGGTGTTGTATTGATGCAGAGAGAGAAGGTGATTGCCTATGCTTCTCGACAATTAAAAATTCATGAGAATAACTACACCACTCATGATTTAGAACTTGGATCGGTGGTGTTTGCTCTAAATATATGGATACATTATCTATATGGAACCAAATGCACCGTGTTCACTGACCATAAAAGTCTACAACACGTTCTTGACCAAAAGGAGCTTACCATGAGGCAACGTCGTTGGCTAGAATTGCTAAGTGATTACGATTGTGACATTCGTTATCACCCGGGGAAGGCAAACGTAGTGGCTGACGTATTGAGCCGTAAGGAACGGACTGAGCCATTACGGGTTTGAGCCTTAGTTATGACTATTGGCTTGGATCTTCCCAAACAAATACTAAAAGCTTAGATCGAAGCCCTGAAACCAGAGAACCTTGAGAAAGAAGATGTAGGTGGTATGATCAGAAAGGATATACCCAAGGAAAAGTTGGAACCACGCGCCGATGGAACCTTATGTTTAAATGGTAAAGTTGTTACCTTACTATGTGTGACTAAGAATCCGTGATATGTACGCATCCTAAAATCTAAGTACTCTATCCATCTCGGTTCTGAAAAGATGTACCAAGACAGTGAAAAAGCAATATTGGAGGCCCAATAAGAAAGCCGACATACCACATAAGATTAATGCAAAGTTGCTTGACATGTCAAAGGTCAAGGCCGAACATCAAAAGGCTATCAGGATGTTATACAAACCCGCAATACCCGAGTGGAAGTGGATAAATATCATGATGGATTTTAATCACTACTCTATCTAAGTTGTCACAAGGTTTTGAACACCAATCCTAGTGATTTGTGGATCGACATACAAAAACTCTTACTTTCTTTGCCCAATAAAGGAGAATGGTCCATTGGACAAGTTGGCAAGGTTGTACCTGAACAAGATAGTAGCAAGACATGGAATACCTATTTTAATCATCTGTGACTGTGATGAGAGGTTCACATCAAACTTCTGGAGATCATTTCAAAAAGCTTTGGGTACAGATCTGAGTATGAGCACCGCGTATCATCCAAAAACTGATGGTTAGAGCGAGAGGACTATTCAAACTCTTGAGGACTTGCTACGTACTTGCGTGATCAATTTTGGAAAGGGCTGGGTTAAGCATTTTCCAATAGCTGAATTTTTGTATAACAACAGTTATCATGCTAGCATAAAGGCCGCACCTTATGAGGCACTTTATGGCCGAAAATGTCGATCACCTGTGTGCTGGGCCGAAGTTGGAGAAGCTCAACTGACTGGTCTGGAAATGATCCAAGAAACAACAAAAAAGATTTTCCTAATCAAGCAAAGAATTCAAGCTGCTCAGGATCGACAAAAGAGCTACGCTGATTTGAAACAAAAGCCAATGGAGTTCGAAGTTGGGGATAGGGTGATGCTCAAGGTCTCACCTTAAAAAGGGGTTGTACGATTCGGTAAGCGGGGTAAGTTAAACCCGAGATATGTCGGACCTTTCAAGGTGTTAGCCAAGGTTGGGAAGGTTGCCTATAGGCTGGAACTTCCTCAAGAGTTGAGCAGGGTTCACCATACTTTCCATGTGTCTAATCTAAAGAAATGTTACGCTGACGAACCATTAGTCATGCCGTTGGAAGGAATTCACGTTGATGATAAGCTCCAGTTTATGGAAGAGCCCGTTGAAATCATGGAACGGGAGATCAAACAATTAAAGCGAAGCCGGATACCATTGGTTAAGGTTCGCTGGAACTCTAGGAGAGGTCCTGAGTTCACCTGGGAACATGAAGATTCGTTCAAACAGAAATACCCACAGCTTTTCACAAACCGGGCTTCGTCATCCACTACAAGGTCTTAAGCTTTGAGGACAAAGCTCTTTTAACGGGTGGAGACTGTAACATTTCTCAATTTCAGGTCATTTTACGACTCCGATTATTCTTCACTATTTATTTTAGTCCAATACGCGTTTACTTTTAATTTAACTTTTAAGCTAAATCGCGTAGACTAGAAATAATCATTTAACGTAAACGACCAAATATTTAAGTTTACCGTCATAGCAAGTGTTATATAATTCATGTAAGAAGATAATTAGTGGGACTCTTGCGCGTTTTATTTTTTAATTTGTCACGTTAAAGGCCTACGTTCGCAATAAAATACCTTTAGACACACCCCGAAAATACCTATACTTACCTAGACTCAAACCAATACCCACTTTTAACCCTTAAACAGACAAATATTTTATTTTTTATTCAATTCTTGTGTTCATATGTCACTTTGGCCAAAAATGGATAAACCAAACCCATAAAACACTCGTCCCATATGGTAAATCAACTAGGAAATCTTCTTATTGTCCCAACTAAGTACATGTACAACCTAAGTAATTAAAACATGTCCTTAATGTCTCCAAATTAGCTTAATGTACATTGGGTAATAACCATTTGGTCTCTTTTGTGTCTTAATACCCGCGGCTAGCAACAACACCATACACAAACCATAAGATTTCCAAATCCTTGTAAATCTTGTACCATAATCTTGTAATTAAGGATTGTACTAGGAGGTATTATCAAAACCATGTGTGGCTAACTAGAAACCTTAAAAACCACTAATAGGGCACGGTTTGGTTTGGAAATAGGAACTAGGGAGCTAACTAAATCTTAAGCCTATATATACTCACTTATAATTGGCACTTAACACTTTCTTACAACTTCTAAACACACAAACACTCTCAAGCAAACCACCATTGTTTTCTTTCTTGTTTCGGGTCATAAGCCGCGACAAACACCCTCACAATCTTATTCGAACATACCATTAGTGCTAGAGTCTTCATACAAAATCATAAGAGGGTACATGAGCCAAGACTTGGGTATTTGATAAGCTTTGAAGCTTGGGTTTATTATACTATCGTGTATAATACATTGGATTGTCATTTTACACATTCCAACTTGAAACCAAATCACTAGGACCTTTGTAAGTCACGTACTAAGCCTATACACATTCGTATCATATTTGTTATTTGATTTCTAGTCGATTTGGTCACGTTAGCTTGTAGATAACAAGCTAACGTGAGCATTGTACAT
>BQNB010102690.1:2029-24187 GCA_026074375.1 Tanacetum coccineum | reverse complement strand
AGACTTAAATATAGGCATATATAGTGTTTGAGTATGAATTTTCTAGAATTTCTTAGTAAATTCAAAAAATTTCAAATTATCATACTCAAACACCATATAATACCCTCATAAAATGTTCCTAATGCGGCTTGTTAAAAATTGGACATTCTTTCCCCGAAAGCAGTTATATTTGAATCAATTGATATCCAAAATATCAAGAGGTTTAATATTTTTGATAAGGAGGGAGAAAATGTTATTAAAATATATGGCTAATAATGTGATTTTTAAGATCTCAAGTGTACGCTTTCCCATATATGTGCTAAACTCTTTGGATCTCGATTAATCGATGCACATATAAAGGGGGAGCAAATGGTTACGTGTTGGCAGAAATGTGGAAGTACCAAAGACCGACCATTTAATTTACTGTATTAGAGTTATAAGGTGGTTAAGTTTAGGTATTCATTCCCATGATCCAACCAGAACTAGAGGGATCTACCCAGGGATATTCCACTAGATAGTGTAGTAGTCCTTAGGTATGAAAAATGGAGTAAAAGTAAGAATAAGGGAAAAGTGTCAACTGAGATGGAGCTAGTACTGGAACAAACCCAACAAGATACTAGTTATGAAGTCTCGGTAAGCGCTAACAGGGTTGAAGAATTAAAAAGAAAAGTTAAGATAAAGGGTGAAAAGAAAGAAGCCCTCCTTACACTTAGGCAGAAACCGGGTCAATACATCTGCTGTCAAGAATCACAAAGATGATTGTTGACATTGAAGACTGACATCATGGACCCAGTGATGCAATGCACAACCCTCCCTAGCCACTCAGAATCTCTCAAAAGATTTCTGCTCTAGTATATGGGGGTCGAATACGTGGAGATAAAAAGAATGGTGGTAGTGGAGGTGTAGGTGCCTCATCCTCAGCTGGCACAAAATCCTCAGGATGCTCAGGCTCCAAAATGTATACTGGTACATGGTCCTCAGGTGCATACTCTGGAGAACGTGGTGCCTGCTCGAACAACTATTGGACAGCCTCCTCGTAAGGATCCTCAGATGGAATATTCCAAGATCGGGCCTCAGAGTGAACAAAAGTATAGGTAATGGCAGAATCAGCTGACATGACTACTGTGACCAGCAGGAATAACTTATGAGTATATATATATAAGACTATTATCCTTATATACGTAATATTTTATAACCACGTATATCAATTAAGCATGTATATAGTCTAACCGACTAATGCAACAACTACTGTATGAATACCCTGTAAAAACCCTTTTGTATGTATGCAATGTTTGAAAATGGTTATAGTCCAGCAAAAACATTTTGACCTAGTTCTCTATAACCTTGGCTCTTGATACCAATCTGTAACACCCCCAAAATGGGTCGCAGCGGAATAAGGATCCGGGGCATGTTACTTCAAGATCAACAGCACAAGATATATATAAGAACGACACAAAAGTCGTTTAAATTGATACATTGGATTTAATTATAAGACATAATACAAAAGCATAAAGCTTTACTTGTTCCTTGTTTAATATTACAAAAGACAACAATACATTTCCCAAAATATGATGCACATAAATCTTTAAGTGTGCAATCCAAAATGTAATCCAATGCATCCTTGGCACCTCGTGCCTATTGACCTCCTGAAAACATTGCTTAAAACGTCAACAAAAATGTTGGTGAATTCATAGGTTTATGTATTTAAATTATGCAGGACCGCAAGACTTTCCCGTGATGTTACAACATATGCCAACAATCACAAAACCAGATTACTGTTGCACTAAGCTCATGACACTGAAGCTCAACCTATATTTGCTATTTTAGCAGTTATTTTGCCCGTACAGATGTTGTAACCCGCAACATCCAAGTCCGACATGGTCAACGTTCGTTCCCGGTGATAGCTAATCACCCAAACGGGGAGGTTAATCCCAATAGATCTATTTATAACATTCGCGCTCACATAATGCAATTAACAACTACATCTATGCAATTGACAGTTCATGATAATGGGCTCAGGAGGGTTATCGCTACTTAGGCAAACACATAATCAATATATTTAAAACACTTGCGTCCAATTTATAAAACAAAGCATGTTTTCACCCCAAATAATAGTAAATCAGTAAAACTGTAAAAAGTGGGGCTATGAACTCACCTTGAGTACCTCACCTTTGAGTACTGTGAAAGTCTAAATAACACATGATAAAACATCACGCAAAACGTTTAGGATGCATACCTATGTTGTAAATTAAGGTCCAAATCAGTATTCAATATGTAGTCTTAAACAACAACTGTATATTAGCCTTATAGTTATTATCGTACTATCTTCGGGCTATCATAATTTAGATAGTCATAGACAGACGGCACAGGATGTTAGTACACTAGTAAAATCGTAAAATCCAACAACTTGTCAATACTCAATCCAGAAGGAGAAGCCTCATTAATAAATTCCTAGTAATTTAGAACATTTGATAACTAATAACAATATATATAGTAGAATATATATTTATATAGTATTATAATATATATATAAATATAATATATAAATATAATATATATATATATATATAGCTATATACCACCATCTAATTGTTAATTGTGAATTCGTCATTAATAAAGTAAAAACGTTTTATAAATACGCCGTTAGATAAAAATGACATAACTTTGTCCAATTTAAGCACCGTATCTTGCTTCTCAATGCGATTATCGTTTCATATACTCCCATGCTATTCGTATTAAGACGAGTTGATCATAAAACCACTTTTTTAGGGTTTTTTGAGATGTCTATGATGAATAGGTTTTTAACTGGTTCACAATAAGCTAGTAAAATTATATTATATACATTATATAATTAACGTAAAACCCGTTTTCGTCGTATCTTATATTCGTTAATTTAAAAAGCCTCCGTTTTAGGCCTATACATTTCGAGTAGCACGTTCTCATGATGGAATTGAAAGTTTTAATCATATTATGATGTTTTATAAAGTATAGAGATTTTCTGTAGGTGAATAGTACTTTTTTATAAAAATATGTTTTAATAAAAGATTAACAATCGTAAACTTGTAAATGCGTATCTTCTTATCGTTATTAATTCGGTGTTTTTATTGCGACGTTCTTATGACCCATCGATCCCTTGTATGAGACAAGAAGGTATTTTAATAAAAGTCATAAAACATAATAATGAAAATTTTCGAATTCACAAACAGCCCCGTATAGATATTATTTTTTCCAAACGAGTTTTTAAAAACGTGTTTTTAGGGACTTTTTTAGCTTTTAAACCGAATTGATTACAAACCCATTAGAAACCCTTAAATATCTTCTGTCTTTAAACAATTATAAGGGTCCATTATGTAAGATTTGTTCATTGAGTCCAAGGATGTAACAAGTATAATACCATGTTTATTATGTACCAATTTCCCACGTGTAATTTTCTTAAGTTGACTTTTAGAAACCCGAAGTCTGAATTTTGCAACTAAACACATGTAATACTCGATAAAAAACGCATCAGGTTAAAACATTTATACTCCCATTTTTATTTAACATAAATATTACCTCCATATGACATGTAAATTAAGTTGTCCAAAACATTAATCAAATGTAAAAATCCATATTCACATATACAAAAGTACCCTAGATGGTGATTTAACTTAGTTAAAGTAAGCATATGAACACAAAAAATCTTAGTATATGAAATGATTCAAGATTTATATATATACCTTTGATGGATGAGAGTATGAGATAGAAATACTCAACACACCATTTGTGATTAAAACAGGAACCTTGGCCTGGAAAATAATAAGTGTGACAAACCCTAATATTTCCAAAGTAAACCCTTTCTTTTTTTCCCCCCCCCCCCCCCCCTTTCGATTTGACCTTGAATCATTCCCTTGCAAAATGGTTAACCAACACTTGAAGACCACCTTAAAATACCTTAAGATATGAGTGTAGTTATAATTTGAATAATGATAGAAAATCAAGTGAAGAGGATTCCAAAATAACTATTTTGATCAGTGGTGGTAGTAGAGAGAGCCAAGGAAAGTTTTTGTGATTTTTGGTTTCAGAGTTTTATGAAAGTGGAAGAGTGTGCATGCTTGCTATTTACTAAGTGAAATATCTAACTAACCTAAAACATGGGACACTTTCTAACTCCTTGCACAAGGTTAATTAATTAAGCCAAGTGTTACAAGGTTGGTAAGAGTTTGGTTCCTATGATCTTTTGAAATATGAATAAGATTATTTAGGGCCTTAGTCACCAACATTGGTTGACTCATTGTGTTCTATCCTTCAAAATTTCGGGCCACATATACATTACAATGTGATGTTTAGAATTGATTATTATGAAGTATTGGGTATAAGATCGTGGGGTAATTCGGTTTTCGCTAAGTTAGGGTAATTGTTGCTGTCCGGAATGCCGAAACGCTTTTAAATCCTTGCGAAACATAAGCATTTTACGTAGCCAATAAAAATAAGATGAACAAAGTTATTAATTATCCTCATAATAATCATATAACACTTGCTTGATGTAAACATTTAATTGTTTAATGCCCGTTTACATTGAATGATCATTTTTAGCTTACGCGATTTAACGTAACGATTTCCATTAAAAACAAACGCGTACAATACTAAAAATAAATGGTGACTTTATTAACGTCGTACATTATCCTAAAACACGAGGTGTTATATAAGTCCCAAATTAACCCAAGTTGCTATCTGCCCGATTTATCATGAACTGTTAATTCTTGTAAGCGCGAATATTATGGATAGATCTATCGGGAGTGACATCCCATTATCTGTCATGACTGACATTATCAAGCAAACACATTTCATTTGAGACAGACTACGTGTAGTCTTCGTGGGTTAGGACAGCCAGCAAGTGCATTCCAATATAGTTGGTATATTTTAAACGCTTTAGGTGATCATTAGACAAAAGATAATGCAATTTATATGACTTTGTATATGTTATATTGTCATAGATGCGGGTGAAAATCTTATGAATCATAAACACTACATTTCTCTGCTTATAACAAACCAATGAAACTCACCAACTTTAAGTATATAACAAATATATCAATGATTTATTCTCAGGAGTATTAAGAAAGCCGAAGATGCAATATGAAGTTTTCATAGCATTACAGTCCTGTTCCGCTCCGTATCTAAAGATCCTTATTGTACTAATTTAAAACAATGTGATTCGTAAGATCTAATTTATCTTCCGCTGAATGCGTATTAAAATAAAGTTATTAATACCCCTAATTCAAAGTGATCCGATTTTCTTAAAACATCTCGTAAGAGGTCGTTCTGTTGTAATTGCTTAGAATTCATGATAATCAACGAGAGACACAACTCCCTCGGTTAGCCATTATACTCTAAAATTTAGGGGTGTGACAGTTTTAGCAACTAACAACTTTGAGGACCCATGAGAGTAATGGGGACCAAATGTTTGAGTTTTATTGACTTATAAAAAATAGATATATGCCTTAGATGTCGACTTGATCCCGATGAATGGATTACAGATAACGGATGAATCTAAACATAAGCAAGGGTAACTAAAAACATCTTCTCCACATTATAAGGCATATACTGGAGGAGAAAGGTCCTTTTTGGTAGTAACTTCGTGGTAACTCATTGGCAAAGGTCATATTTCTATAAGAACGTTCTCAATATAGTATAATGTAGAACAATTTGAGAACTTAGGCTTTAAAACTTGCTAAGTATAGGACAATATGTAATAATAGTGTAGAGTAACTTTCTCTGAACATAATAAGTGTAGAGTAACTTTCTCTGAACATGATAGTGAAATTACTAAGGACGGTAAAGTCATAGGTAGAGGTATTAGGAAGAAAGGCTTATATGTGATGAAATTAGGAAATAAGCCAAAAGACAAAATTTGTCTTGCAACGATTGATGAAAATTTCACACTGTGGCATAGGAGATTAGGTCACACTAATATGCTTCTCATTCAATCGTTAGCATCTAAGGAACTAGTTAGAAACCTACCTAAGCTTAAGTTTGATCAACATTTTTGTGATGCTTGCAAAATTGGAAAACAAGCTCACACTAGTCACAAAGCTAAGAATATAGTCTCAACGACTAGATGCTTAGAACTCCTCCACATGGATCTTTTCGGTCCATCCGCCGCACGGAGTTACGGAGGAAATTGTTACACTTTAGTCATAGTAGATGACTACTCTAGGTATACTTGGACTAGATTCCTTAAAGACAAAACCGAAGCCTTTGATCAATTCAAAATATTTAGTAAGAAAATTCAAAACCAATTAGGATGTACTATAGTGTCAATAAGAACCAACCACAGTAGGGAATTTGATAATGAGGTGCAATTTAGAGACTTTTGTAATGCCAACGGTATTATACATAACTTCTCGGCTCCACGCACACCTCAATCAAATGGCGTGGTTGAAAGGAAAAATAGGACACTACAAGAAATGAGTAGAACTATGTTGAACGGGCAATCGTTACCACCAAAGTTTTGGTGTAACGCCGTAGATACTTCAACATACATTCTCAACCGAATCCTAATTAGAGCCATCTTAGGAAAAACACCTTATGAACTCTTAAGAGGTAGGAAACCTACTCTTGACTATTTTAGAGTGTTTGGAAGCAAGTGCTTCATATTAAACACCAAAGACTACCTTACTAAGTTTGACCCAAAGTCATACAAAGGTGTCTTTTTAGGTTACTCCCAAAATAGTAAAGCCTACATCATCCTGACATTCGATGAAACTCCTCCACCCTCTAAGACATCAACCTTAGTGGATGATGACTTAGATGAAGAAGAAGCTATTAGGGCAACCGAAAAGAAAAACCTAGAAAATGTTGTTGAGGATGAAACACTAGAAATTGATGAAATAGTCAATATTAAGGAATCTAGGAACCATCCTTTAGAAAATGTCATAGGAAACCTTAACCAAAGAACCCTTAGGTTACAAGCCCAAAACAAAAGTAACTTCTTTTATTTTATATCAACTATAGAACCTAAGAATGTGAATGAGGCTTTAGGAGATGAAAGTTGGATAGTCGCTATGCAAGAAGAATTAAATCAATTCATTGCTAACGACGTTTGGGAGTTAGTTCCACAACATAAGAATATGACAATCATAGGAACTAAGTGGGTGTTTAGAAATAAGCTAGATGAGAACGGTGTTGTTTCTCGAAATAAGGATAGGTTAGTTGCTCAAGGTTATAACCAACAAGAAGGCATCGATTATGATGAAACTTATGCCCCGGTTGCTAGACTTGAGTCTATTAGGATATTATTAGCTTATGCTTGTGCCTTAGATTTTAAACTATTCCAAATGGATGTAAAAAGTGCATTCCTGAACGGTTTTATCAATGAGGAGGTATACGTGGCACAACCTCCGGGATTTATTGATTTTGAAAAACCGGATCATCTTTATAAATTAAAGAAAGCTTTGTATGGTCTTAAACAAGCACCCAAAGCTTGGTATGATAGATTAAAAGCTTTCCTTATTAAACATGAATATAAAATAGGAATGGTAGATAAAACTCTTTTTACTAAGGAGAAAAGTTCAAATTTCATCATCGTTCAAATATATGTCGATGACATTATATTCGGTTCGACTTGTCAAGACATGTGTGATGAATTTGCCAAAATCATGCATGACGAGTTCGAGATGAGCATGATAGGTGAACTTAACGTCTTCCTTGGATTACAAATAAAACAAATGGAAGATGGTATCTTCTTTAATAGAACTAAGTATATTAAAGAAATGCTTAATAAATTTGGCTTAGAAGATTCTAAACCAATGAAAACCCCCATGTCTTCCGATACTAAACTCATGAAAGACGAAGAGTACGAGTAGGTAGATAATACCAAGTATCGAGGCATGATAGGTAGATTATTATAACTAACGGCAAGTAGGCCCGATATCATGTTTAGTGTCTGCTTTTGTGCCCGCTTCCAAGAGGATCCCAAAACCTCTGACCTTGAAGCGGTTAAGCGTATCTTCCGATACATTAAAGGCACTATGCACTTAGGATTATGGTATCCTAAGGGGACCAGCATAGAAACCGTAGTATATGCCGACTTTGATCATGCGGGAGATTATGTGGATAGGAAGAGCACTAGCGGTATTTGTACGTTCGTGGGATGTTGTTTAACATCTTGGTGCTCGAAGAAACAAACCGCTCTTGCTATATCCACTACAGAAGCCGAATACGTAAGCGCCAGAAAGGCATGTCAACAAGCATTATGGATGAAACAAGCTCTCATCGACTACGACGTACGACTCGACGACGTTCCCATCATGTGCGACAACAAAGGCGCGATTGACCTTAGCAAAAACCTGATGCAACATTCTCGTACCAAACACATCGAAATACGTCACCACTTTCTTCGTGATAATGTTCAGAAAGGACATATCTTAATCGAAAAAGTGCCGTCCGTCGACAACATCGACGACATTATTACTAAACCCCTTAAATGTGAATCGTTTAACTATCTACGTCTTGGTTTAGGAATGATGAAACACATTCCATAAATCTTATGAGTCCGCTTCTCCTTTTTCTAGTTTCGATTCTAGTCTGTGTTCCATTCCATGTCGTGACAACTTAATTACTTCATCTGAAGTACTTTAAGTATTTTTAATTCACGAAATGAAAATTAAGACGTCACTCTTCTTGGTAAATTTTTTGTCAAAAACTAAGTCCAAAAACCCTAGCTGAGGGAGGCCCCCTTACCCTAGGCGGCCCCCTAATATATTTGGGACCGCCAGGAATTATGGGACCGCCGTCAGCAAACTCCCATCTTGAACACTTAGTCAAAAAAATTTCAAACACAAAACCAAACACCCCCTTCTTCTCTACAGCGACGAAAAGGATGAAAACCACCCAAAAACTTAAAATCACCCATTAAAACTCTAATTGAAGATTAAATCAACACTAATAATCATTCATAACATCTTAAAGATCATCAATTGTAAGTCATTTCATCTATTTTTTTTCAATTTGAGTCTAGGGTTCATGATGAACATCAAAATTAAAATTGGGGATTTTCTATTTTTCTTTTAATTTTGTACAATTAGGACTAATAAGATATAATATACAACTAATATGCTTCCCGTAGACATAGGATTTGCATACATTGGTAAGTTTGTCGAAAAATTGATTTTGAACCAAAACCCCAATTTCATTTTCAAATCACTCACGTTAAGAACAAAATAAAATTGTTGTTATGCATTGTCAATATAATCTAAAAATATTTTCAAACACATGCATAATGATCTCATGAACAAATTTCGAGATACATAATTCATATGTATTTTTCGACTTGTTTGGTTGAGCAAAATCAAATTAAGGAGCATTTGGGTTAACTCTTAGGAATTTATTTTTAGGTCGAGTTAATCGTTACTCCACATATGTTGCATATAGGCACTCATTAGACACTTGCCTAACAAATATTGGAACTCATGAATAATACTTACTAAAATATTACTATTGATGATAGGTGAACAAAGGAATGTCTTAAGAAAAACACAAAAGCCCAAAAACTCACATTCCTCCAACTCAAAATAAATCTTACCTTTCAAATCACACCAACTCTCCTCAAAAACCATCTTTTATAAAAATATATTCTTGACCCATTCATGAGGGAAGAATCCCTGAAAAAACATTTGATCATAATAGTAAATTGGAAATGAAGCTGAACAAAACTGGATTTCAAACTCTTTTTCATTTATTGGAAACTTTTATCCAAAATTCATATACGAATTTTACCAAACATTTGAACTAACTCTCATAGATGATCTTTGGATCATATTGTTTGAAATAAATGAAAAGAGAGTTGGTGCTTCATTTCGGGATTTTAGAATACTACTCAATATTCCGTTTGAAGGACATTGCTTTTATAACAATAAATGGTCTCTAAACTTCATCAATAAACACAACAACACTCCAACAAAAGATCCTCTCTATACTAAACTAACTCATCCAACCTCAATCATATACAATATAACTAAGAAACGTCTAAATGGTTTCAAGTTTGCACTTGAAGATCCATGCAAACTTTTCGTCAAAGAACTTTGTCCTTATCTTAAAACGGCACATCTTCTCATCCGTGAGAACATTATATGTACTGTTGATATCGACAAAAATCTCTTGTCGGCTTGTGAAGCCTACATGCTCTTCTGCATCACCTTCTCTATACCTTTCAACATCTCTCATTTCATTCTAAATCGAATAAACGACTTCAAACATCGATCCGACGACATCTTGCCATACGGACTCTTGTTATCAAAATTTCTTGACAAATTAACTGGATTCTCTCCAAATAATCACAAATTCATCTCCTATCCAACAACAATGAACCCATTACACAATACTTCAACCGATGAGATTTTGGAATATTTTCGATGTGCACATCATGACCATCACACGTAGTCTAGATGTAGCAAAGTAACATGAGTATTTGTTGTGACTGTCTTGCAAGTAGAAGTAAACTATGTATTATTATAAAATATTCTAGTATACATATAACTTCTCCTAATCTTATTTAATGATGCTATATGACATCTCGTAGGTATTTATGTGACTTATATGCTATTATCCATATAATATATCATGCTTATTATATGACACTTCATGGTCTTTCAAGTCATTTATATGCTTCCACTTGACCACATTACATGATTTCTCTTCTCCTTTAGATAGATTATGTGATTCTTGAAATGATGAAAATGTCATAATCGCCCTTCCAATCCTTATTAACTACTCTGAAAAAGGATTAAACTTCTGGAAAATTTTGTGATTCTCTAGAAAACGCCCCCCTTAAATGTTGGGCGGCTCCTTAATATATATAGGACCGCCACTAATATAAGGGACCGCCCTTAGAGGAACCACAAAATTCTCTTGTATCCTCTTTATCTGCAACTTTGACCCTATTCCCATTAGGTCCAGCCAATCTTTCATTTCTAAACCAAACACTCCTTAGAATCTTTATTCTTCAACACCATGCCTTTCCCAAAATTATTATGTATAAACATCATTCTTTTTCATCTCAATCACCACTTCTCTAATACACCTTTCACTCCTCCTCAAAGTCGTAATGTCATCCTCTAGCAAATCCCCTCTTGATTACTCACGAAAATACAAAAAGGCCATTCTTGAACCTTAGAGACAAAGTCATAATCTTCTACCATCACCACTTTCTCCTCCACCAAATAGGTCTCTACCTACCTCTCCTATAATAACAAACTCTCTTTCATCTCCTTCATCTCCTCAAAATCCAACTCGAAACCAAATTGCACATGAACTTCATCACTTGTCTAAACTCCTTGAGATTAATCTACAACAAGCTATTGATGCCACCAATCCCTCACCTCCTACTTCACCATGTATCCCTACACCTACCTTAGATCAAGTAAACCTTCACTCCGGGTTATGTCATTGTTTCTTGCTAACCCGAGATGTATTTGATATATTAAGAGATGATCTTAATTGTATCAAATCTATCATCATTGGTCCCTCTACTTTATTCCCATCCTCTATAACAACTTCTTCACCATAATTGATCCCTTTTGGACAATTAACCTACCCAAATAATCAAACAACCAACTTTTGATTATGACATCTATTATAATTCAAGATTTAACTAGTTTATGCTTTATGTCTTAATTTATGTTTACCTTGTCTTGTAATGATCATACTACTATGATATTGATCTACTATGTGTTGAATAAAATTTATTTATGCTTGAAATGCATGCATAACTATGGTGTTATGTTTATTAGATATTTTTCTTGCATTTGTGCTTCTAACTTTGTTTTGTAGCAAACAAATTTTGTAAGATCGATCCCTTGGTGCCCAAAACGAGAGGGAACTCACATCAAGAGGGAGTCTTGATATCGTCGATTTCTTTCTCGCCTTTACAATTCGACGATTATCCTTTTTGGATTTAATAAAAAGGGGGAGAAATGAAACAAAACTCATTAATAATTTGAAACCTTTAATTTTATTTAAAATGAGTTTATATTTTGTCATCATCAAAAAGAGAGAGATTGTTAATACAAATAATGTCTAAAAACGTTATTTATATTTTTTGACCTCTCATTGTTTTGATAATAACAAAATGTAAAAACATTTACGATAAAAATAAACGTTCATAAATTATTAAGTGTGAAATTTCATTTCTAAGAATAATGATCACTTAAAGTATGGATAAACAAAATCATTAAGCACGATTAGTGATCAAGAAAATATTTTTCTCTTAAACCTCACTTTTAATTCTACAAAAGTATTTTCTCAAAAATAGATTTACAAAATATTTTCTAATTAAAAAAAGTTTTATTAAAAACTTAAAATTTGAATTTCAAATCCCGCCCCCCAAAATAAAAGGTTCCATAGCAGATACAACCTTCATCACAAAAAGACAAAAACAGGAGCGGAGTCTAGAGGCGACCCCCTTATAGGCCTGGCGGCTGCCGGGACCGCCTCTAGTTACTGTTGGGATTCTCTGTCTATAAATACTGCTCTATTCCCGGCAGAAAAACATTCCTCTTTGCACGAAATTTTTCAGTTCTTTCTCTCTCTTCTTTCTCTCACTAAAAATATTGATCACTAACATTCTTAGATCTTGTTTCAAGTGATCTCATCTTATCTTCTTCATCTCATCTTTCCTCTCTATCAAGTGCAAGAGAAAAACACTCGTATTCACCAAGAAACGAAGTGTTGATTAGTGATCTCTCCTCTCTTCTTTTAAGTTCCAAATCTTTATTGTATTCATCTTGTATATTTGTGTGATTCGGATATTGTGTAGATTCGATTGTGTAGATCTTGTGAGTGTGTATATCTTGTGAAGTGGTAGATTGGTTCTAGCTAAGATTAGGACTCGACATTTAGCTTAGTGTTGGAAAATAACATAAGCGACGTGTAAACGGTTTTCTCCTCCTAAAGGAAGCTTGTTGACATACTGAAATCTCGAGTAGTATACTCGGGGAGTGGAGTAGGGCGAAGAGGAGATTCATAGCCGAACCACTATAAAATCTTGGCGTCTTGGTTTGATTGTTCCTTTCCTTATCTCTTTACTTATTATTGCTATTGTTTTTTAGGCATAGTTTAGATATTAATTGTTTGTTCATATTGTTGGTTGATTAAACATACAACTCGAATCTAAACATTTTTGAAAGCAAACTTTTAAAATGAAAAAGAACATGTAAACTATTCAACCCCCCCCCTTTCTAGTTTCCACAGTCTAACATAAAGACTTTGCTATAAATAAAAGTGCTTCCCGGGAGACAACCCAAAATGTTATTTATTTTTATTGAGTCTGTCTTTTCAAACATCAATACGGCATATCCGCTCCATACCATACGGCGTATTGATTGTCTGAACGTTATCAGTCTTTACTTTTTATGCACTTTAAAAATATTATTGTCAGTTCTGGCAATACGGCGTATTCATGCATATGATACGACGTATTCATTAGACTGACTCGTATTTAGTTTGTTTAGTTTAGTTTAAATTAACCATAAGTACCAAAAATAGGAATGCACATTTTCCTATATTTTGCGCAGGACCTCAATGAAAGAAAAGAAATCGACGAGTTGGTTGAAGTATTTACAAGTCTGGAGGTGTTGGAGTCTTGAAACTTCAAGGCGGCTGTTCAACACAAATTCTTGCTCAATAAACTCAACATAGAGAATCTACCGAGCAAATATCAGGGGAGTTTCTCATTCTAATTCTTTTTAATTCTCGTATTTAATGTTTATCTATACAACAAGGACATTGTATAATTCAAGTGGGGTGATGGGAATTAGAATGTATACTTGTCCTATTTTTCACACTAAAATGCTTAAATTATGCTAAAATTTAAAAAAAATCAAGCATACTTTTGTGAAATTACTTGTTACATAACCCGCACACAATAACCCTTATTAGATATTGTGAGGATTTAACCTATCCGTTTCCAAATGTTTACCCAAATTCTACAAAAATATGAGTGTGTCAGTGATGTAGTAGACTTTAAAACTTGGCTTGATATATCTATTCGAGATCACATTGATGAGTACTATGGATTTCGAGAGAGTAACTTATTTAAATTGGTTAATTTTTTAGGATTACACCCAAAAAGCCTATTCATGTTGTTTATTAACTAACTACACTAGTTAGTTAACCCCTCTGTTTACTCTCACTTTAAGAGTAATATACCCCTAGAACAACCCGTAGAGCCAATCCTTTAGGAATTACACCAACTTGTTTATTTCGTTACACCTTAGCCTACCCAGTTAGATTAAGTTTATTTTACAGTTGCTAGTTGCTTAATGTGTAAAGTATGTATTTCCCGAGTCTTGTGTCAATTTTGGTACGGTTGGAAGAAATTTGCACATCGCAAATGGGAATGTATAAAGTAGTTAAAACTCATGTATTTTTACTACCATCGCAATTAATGGTACGTCCGAAGAATGAAGAATTATCAAAGGAATTATCGAGAATTATTATGATCGTGAAGATGGTGAAACTACTCTGAGTTTCGTATATAGTTAGATGTTTGAAAAAAAATCAAAAATATTAGAAAAATTGCAACAAAAAAAGAGAAGGAAAGTTTGAATATAATCGTTTCGCAACTACCGAAGGAATTACACGAAGGATCTATTATTCATTGACACGTCTTAAAAGTCAACGATGTAGAGTATTGTATAAAGTGGAAGATATCGCCACTTGCCTTGTAAAGTATGTAAAGTGTGAGATGATTGGGAAGTTGACCGTTACGGGAACGTCAACTTAGGTTGTTTTTTTTATCTATGATCAAGACGATTGTAAATAGTTGTGTCTTTATTATGGTAATGTTCAGAAAAAAGTGTCTAGCAACTTGTATCTTAGACTTAATCTATTTGTTTCATAATTTTTATTTAACAATATATTATTTCCCTTTCCTAATCATTAACCATGGGTTCGACCCCCTACTTACCATGAATCTACCACCGACCGGGTTTTTTGAATGAATTATACACCACACAACGACACATCAGGATGTTAAACGACTGTTATTTTTTGAATGAATTAATATACGTGGTTTATTGTTTTCATTTTATAATAATTATGTCCTATATTTGCATGTTTAAATCTTTGAATAAAATTTATTTATTCTAAATATGTCCATTGTCAATTAACAATATGGGAATATTTTTTAGATAAAACAAATGTGAGTGTTTGGTTATATTTTGTTGAATATGTAAAGATGATTCTGCCAACTTCACATGTTATTCATGAGGTTGAATATTAGATACCCGACCACGTGTTAACCACTTTATGGATCGGTGTCATTAAGTGAGTTGCACGCATGGTTAAAGTTTGTTTATCCTCAAACTTGAGATGCAAGCAGGTCTTGAGTGTATGGATGGTATTTCTTGATTCTAGTCAACCGCTATGCTGAATAAGGTGGTTATGAAGACTACTTTCAAAAATGTTTTAAAGTACATGATGGACACTTGTAGTCATAACATAATTTGTTCCTCTACATGTTTGGGAGTTAGATAGTTACTCGGCCCCTCGTTAGGTTGATCAGATGTTTGCATGGCCATGCCCAAAGAGTAGTTAAGATGATTCTTTTTACATTTGGTAATCTTGATCAATACAGATGCGAGAAACAGAATCGTTAAACTATGGAATGACTTTTGATCCATATTCATATTTAACATTGTATCTGAAACAAAAAGATAGGACTAACTTGAACCATTGTTGGTTGAGATGTTTATTGAAACCGTTCTCAGGTATTTCTGGGAGCATTGATGATGTTGCTAGACTATTCGTCAATGTTAGTATGTTATATACTATGACACAGACATTCGCAAGTGGGAGCTGTTGGGATGTGCTCATGTCATACGGATATTTATATGGCTAGGAATATGTGAGCCTGCGAGGGGTCACACACTTATACACTTATATATCAATCTATTGGTATGTATATAATAATATAAGTGTATATTTATTATATACAAGGCATGCAGACCCGTACGATGCACACGGGTTGTATCAGCTTGCTTTTCGCATGATGCACGTATAATGGATACTTGCTTAATGATTTTGGAAATGTTGATGCCTTGGTATGATGGGTTATTTCCAAGGTAACAGTATGCCGGTATTCGAGATTGACGTGAAGGGGTGCTCATTGTATGAAGTGGTCATTTGGGTATCGATAGCTTAGTTGGCTATGGTAAATTGTATCTTGTATATTCTAAAGCCTAAAGTTTAAAGCCTAAAGCCTAAAGCCTAAAGCCTAAAGCTTAAAGCCTAAAGCCTAATTTCGAAATTTTGAGTTCCCTTTCATGGGGATCCCTAATTTCGACCAAAAGAGAATACCGAAAACTGTTCGAATGGACCGAAATTCCGGGTTCCCTTTCATGGGGATCCCTAATCTACAACAACAAAGAAAACAATAGTTCTAAAGCCTAAAGCCTAAAGCTTAAAGCCTAAACCCTAAAGCCTAAATTCTAAACAATGTACTAAAATTTCGGGTTCCCTTTCATGGGGATCCCTAATTTCGATCAAAAGAGAATATCGAACACTATTTCAATTGTGACCGAAATTCAGGTTCCCTTTCATGGGGATCCCTAATTTCGACCAAAAGAGAATACCGAACACTGTTCGAATGGACTGAAATTCCTTTTTCCCTTTTACTTGGAAACCTAATTTTGCCCAAGTAGAAGATAGGAGAAGTAATATAGATGAAAAATGAGGTTTTAGGGACCCCCTATTAATAGTGTTAAGATTATGGTGAGCTTTGAGAAAAAGCTACTAATCTTGACACAAATGCTCCCCTCCCTCATTAAACATTGACCACAAAGGTACCCCTCCCTCATTAATACTTGCTTCAACAAAATGTTCAAAACTCTACATATTTTTCGGTATAATTTCATATAACATGGGTATCCTCAAGATGCTTATTTAATGTATGCAGTAGGGTTTTTTTGTACAATGCTCTCTGGGTGAACAAATCCTTTTAACGATACTGCCCTATTAAATTAGGGCTGAATCTTTATCAACCTAAATCTTAAAGTGCTAAGCCTAAAGCTTAAGCCTAAAGTCAAAGCCTAATTTTTGAAATTTTTGAGTTCCCTTTCCATGTGATCCCTAAATTCGACCAAAAGAGAATACCGAACACTGATCGAATGACCTGAAAATTTTGGGTTCCCTTTCATGGGGATCCCTAATTTCGACCAAGAGAGAAGAGAGGACTTATCTATAACAACAAAGAAAACAATAGTTCTAAAGCCTAAAGCTTAAAGCCTAAACCCTAAAGCCTAAAGTCTAAACAATGTACCGAAATTTCGGGTTCCCTTTCATGGGGATCCCTAATTTCGATCAAAAGAGAATATCGAACATTTTTTTGTATTTTTTTATTTTAATGTAACGAATGGACCGAAATTCCGGTTCCCTTTTAAGGGATCCCTAATTTTCGACCCAAAGAGAGAAGAGAGGAGAGGTATGGGATGAAAAATGAGGTTTAGGGACCCCTATTTATAGTGTTAGGATTAGGGTTAGCTTTGAGAAAAAGCTACCTAATCTTGACACAAATGGTCCCTCCCTCATTAATACTTTGACACAAATGGTCCCTCCCTCATTAATACTGCTGCATTAAATGTAAAAACTCTACATATATTACGGTATAATCTGGAAGCATGAGGTATCCACAAGATGTTTATCAATGTATGCATTAGAGGTTTTTGTACTTATGGCTCTCTGTGAACAAATCATTTAAGATACAGGACCATTAAAAATTAGGCTGAAACTTTTATAAGGCTTATAGAATTTTAATATATGATCCAACCTGGAGAATACTAAACGGTCCGTTAATTAGTTCATTTACGATTAATGAGCTATAAGGCTTTTAATAAATGTTAATTAAATGCAATATAACATAAATAATAGTAAGAGAGTAAAAAAATCAACACCCAGAGGGTGTTTTGGTTGTGGATGAACCGGCCTAAGGCCCAAGGGGTGATAGGTATTGGTTTATTGTGAGTTAGCTTGGCCCTAATTAGGTTAATAATGAGACCCTAATTTCCTCCTAGTTAATAAATAAAGGATCCCCTCGCTCATAATGATCATCCATAACCTCTTTCCACTCTTATTATTTTTTTTCCCTCTTGACGAACAAAACAAACACCATCGCAAAGGGAATTTTTGATTTTTTGACTAAGTTTCTATAATCATTAGGTTCGAGTTGGTTAGTGGAACTAGCATTCGAGTGATATTGTATAACGTGTAGTGTATGACGCGTAGAGGTTGTTTACTTTAGCAACTTCAAGAAGGTTTCGGTATTTGCACGGGTTTTAATACACGTGCGCATTTTCAAGAAAGCTCTGGTTCTTTTGTAGCTTGTTTTGCTAAAAGGTACGTTTTCGGTTTATTATTTATGTTAATTATAATTTCTATATGAGATCAATTTCGCTGCGTAGCTCGTAGAATATTATGTGTAAGATTATGTTATTAGATAACAATTTCCAACAAAAATAGTATAATAATATATAATCACAATAATAAATAATAATAATAAAAGATAATAATTAAAAAAATAAAACAATAATAATAATAAAGTAATAATAATAATAAATATTACTATTATTATTATTTTAAATATTTATATAATATAATATAATAATAATAATAATAATAATAATAATAATAATAATAATAATGATGATGATGATGATGATGATGATGATGATGATGATGATGATGATGATCTATAACTATTGATGTTTTAAAGTATAAAATTTTTGAATAAGAAAGTAATTCAAAAACTTTCTATCAAACTTCTTATGTAATCTGAATTTACTCACTTTGTGTAATTATAGTGACTGAATTACAATTACAGAGCAAACCAAACAGTGACCGTGATGTAATTTAAATTACAATTCTTTCACCATGTTAACCAAACACGATTGAAATGTAATCTAAATTTCAATTAAAACACATTACAATGAATTCTAGCGATCAAACGCCCCCTCATTATTGTCTGAAGCATGTCGGTGACATGGGTATTTTATCATTCCCTAAAAAAATGTAAAAGGGTTAAAAGTTACATGTAAGTGATGATGCCCATTCTATATCTATTGTGTCATCCTATATATAATCATATGACTATATCATAGAGAAAATCAGTTCATGTGATCCTCAATCCGATAGATCACATATGTTTTTATTTGTATAACTTTATTATTATAGTATGTCTAGTAGCGTTTACTATAACCTTGTACATATTATCTGTTGGAGGTTGTGGGTCCCAGATCAGGGTAAAGATAATCAATAACCTAACTACGTACCAAAGATGGTTACCGAATATCACTTGGAATCGTGTAATCACTTTCCAAAGAAAACTATTCGACCCTAATGCCTGGGTATCACGAATATCTACTTGGGATAAGACCAAATGTATGTTCTTGTTCGAGGCACCAACCAAGAACCCTTGCGCATCCAAGTGTTTTGGTTTTTTTGTGTTGTATGTCTCATGCAGTTATGATCTCCTATTTATAGGAGAATACTCAAAACCATAGTCAAAGATTTATAAGAGATTATAGGAGATATAATCTCATCCATAAGTAGCCTCCTTGATTTCAGGAATAGTGGTTACATGACCATATTAATCGTGGTCATTAAATGTGATTGTAACTTACCATAAGAAACGGTCAAAACAGTTACAAGTCATTAAATTCATTCCAGCGGGTCTTTCATTCAGTGTCCTGAACCATCTGCTAGCCCACTGAAGAGCATACCCGCTGAAGGTTCAAACTGAACCAACTCACTGATGAGTTAATCCGATGAGGATACTTCCTTTGATGGATTACTCCCTCATGATATCCTTCAGCTTAAGCTGAAGCCATCAGACTGATGAATATCCTTCAGTCCAGAGTTACTCACTAAAGAGTGAACTCACTGAAGTTCATCAACGACTAGAATTCCCTTTAACCACTATCTGAGTCTGGGTGTTCAGTGACCTATGGGTGTACACTCCGTGCCTCCAGCCCTATTACCAGGTATGAACTGAACCCTACAATTGAACTAAATTTCCAACAATCCTCCCCAATTTAGTACAATTCATTTGGATGAAAAATAAACATTAAACAAACAAGTGCATAAATGAAAATGTCCTGAGGATTGAATTTCCATCTTAGTAACTACACGTTCAAATATTCGAGAATCAGGGTGTTCTAAGAATTGAACCCTTCAACCCATTTAGGTACCTAAAGGTAAATACACATAAGTTTTCAAACACTTAAACGCTCCTAACACTATACAAGCAATGTGTCCATATCCAATTCATAAATGTTGTAAAAGCCAAAGTTTATGCTCCCTGATGCGGAGAAACCTCAACATTTACATAGGTGGTTTTCCTATCTTATATTCAATGCTCATAGTTAAAGAACCATTCAAAGAAATTAACCATTAAGAAGTACAACTTCATCCTCCTTTTTAGGCAGGTTCCAAGACACATCCTTAGGAAATTTTACAAATGACATATGCTTCAGTCCTCTGATGTTACAGCTTTCACATGAACCAGCTGCCAAGTTTCCTCGCAGGGAGTTGGGTTTCCTAACAATTCAGCTAACTTAGTTGTACTATAATCTCATCCCTTCACAGACCTATTATAACAAGTCACTAGCGCAACCTTTTCGTCAAGTGATCAGCTAAGTTTTGTTGAGACCTCGCAAACTCTATAGATACCACCCCATTCGTGATTAACTCACAAATCATGCTATGTCTAACACCTAAGTGTCT
Source organism: Tanacetum coccineum (assembly GCA_026074375.1). Lineage (NCBI taxonomy): Eukaryota > Viridiplantae > Streptophyta > Magnoliopsida > Asterales > Asteraceae > Tanacetum > Tanacetum coccineum. Next base: position 3,457 of record BQNB010102690.1, on the reverse strand, counting down.
AGACTTCCCATTGTACATCTAGCTATAAGCCTTTGCTAATGTAGCAGCACTATCACAGCGGATAAAAATAGGTGCTATAGGTTTGACACACAGTGGAATCTCAAGGAGCAAGTTTTGTAACCATTTAGCTTCCTTACCAGCAGCTACTTGAGCCATAAATTCAGATTCCATTGTTGACCCAGTGATACAAGTTTGCTTCTTGGAAGCCTAAGAAATTGCATCACCACCAAGCAGGAATACCCAGCCACTTGTAGACGAATTGTCTTTAGTGTTGCTGATCCAGCTTGCATTAGTGTAACCTTCCAACACTGAAGGATAACTAATATATATCAATCTATAGTCCATGGTCTTCTTCAAGTACTTCAGTACCCTCTGAATTGCTTGCCAGTGCTGAGTACTAGGATTACTAGTATACTTGCTCAGTTTACCCACAACAAATGTAATGTCAGGCCTTGTATAAGTCATGGCATACATTAAGCAACCAATCACCCTAGAATACTCAAGTTGAGATACAACCTGACCATTATTGGGCATCAGCTTCTTACTTGTATCCATAGGAGTACTTACTGGAGTGTAATTAAAGTAATTGAATTTCTACAGTACCTTCTCAATATAATAAGACTGAGAAATTGCTATTCCATTACTTTCATGTTTAATCCTAATACCAAGGATAACATGAGCCTCCCCCATGTCCTTCATAGAGAACCTTGATGATAAAAATTCCTTTATGAGGTGATGTGTTTTTGTGTGGTGTATATTTTTATGATTTAAGTTTTAATTTTATATTTTGCCGACTTAACCAAAAACAACACTTTAACGGGCAGTGTACCCGGTCGGTGGTAGATTCGTGGTAAGTAGGGTGTCGAATACTTGAAGCGAGGTTAAATATCTCAGTTTATTTATATATCGGTTATCTAATCTAAGTTAATTCTAATCTAAGTTAAACCTATGCTAATACTATATAAGTTCTAATCCTAATTCTAACACGTAAAAGGAGGGTTTCAGCCTGAGAGACTGGCACGGGTTTGGTTGGTGACTACAATCAATTCAAGACACTTTAACCCACGCAAGCAAATTAATAGAAGATAAAAGAGTGGCCGAGCCTTATGATAGAAAACTGTATTAGCCATCATTAATCCGATTAGAAGTTGGTTTGTTTATTCGGTGCAATGATTACATATCTCAAAGAGGCATATCATTTTTAGACTTAGGCGGGACTTCATCCTAAGACCTAGACACATTAATTCTATCACAATTAAAGTATCCGTATAAAGCATCCTTATTTGTTGATTATAATCTATCTTGGGGATTAAAGCAATGACGACCTTGTTAACCCTAGCTCATAGAGACTTTACCCACTTACTGCTTAATGGCAATTTATACTCTAGTAGTCCACTTATCCAACTATCCAATGGAATCAGAACATTA
>BQNB010102689.1:7353-24187 GCA_026074375.1 Tanacetum coccineum | reverse complement strand
CATGTTTAAAACCGAAAAACCCCAGTCACCCGAATAGGGACGTGATTTTGTCTACTGTTATGAAAACACAAGTTCTTTTTTTGACTACACTTTTATGGTTGTCAAACTTTTAGTCCTAAAAGTAAGATGTGTAAAGGCATGATAGACATCAGAATGCAACATAATTTAGTGACACATTTGGTGCCAAAAACAGTTGTTGGTTTGATTGTTCCCAGAGTTCATGATGCATTGACGCCTGATTAATTGTCACTTGCTAGCATGCTTAGTGGTTCCCACTTTTAATGTTCTTGTTGCTCCTTGAAGGTTGACATGTTTGTTTTATGGTGTTTGATGTGTTGTGCTTCGGCGTGATGTCTAAGATTATTCAGAGGTGTGTAGAAAAGCGAATTGTAACCTTGTTTAAGAGTTGTATTGGGATACAATGGCAATTAGGCTGAAAGATTAGAGGTACCAATTGGGCAGGCTGGGCAATGAACTAATCCAAAACAAATAGTATTCTGAACTACTACTCTGACTTCTTTTGGTCCCTATATGCATTTTCTACTGCATTTGTAGTCCTCTTATTGTTTTGCTACTGGCCTATTGTAGTCTAAAAGTTTGTAGTCCATATATACATTTTCTACTGCACTTGCATGTGTAGCATAAGTTTTGCTACTGAAATTATATGTGTAATGTTCTGGAGTGTTTTATCAAATTATATGTGCATGTATAGCACAATTTTTGCATAAGTTTTGCATGTGCAGCCCAAATATTAAAGGCTCAGGTTTGATTTTGGATCACTCGGTTCAGTTATAACAAAAACCGAATAAACCTGACTGATATTTGCTAAATTGTATATTAATTTACCCGGGATTTTGCCAAATAAAAGCCAATAATGATGCCAAAAGAATAGAAAATGTGTGCTTTTGTGTCCAATTGTGCAGGAAAGGATTGAAAAGACAAAAAGAAGCAAAAACGATCAAAAACCGACAAGAAACGGGAAAAAGACAAAGAGTCAAGAGCAAGAAGTGAGAAATCAGCCAAAGATCAAGCCGGATCAGCCCGACACAGCAGGAAAGAAAGTCAAGAGCCAAAATAAAGTCAAAAGGACCAAAGTTGACAAGTTCTCAAAGTTTGAAGGCTTTATTTGAAGTTTGAAGATTCAAGGACCAAGTTGCCAAGAGAAGAAAGTGTGATTTATAAAGAAGAAAGAAAGAAAAACAACCACAAGGGCCAAACCTGCCACTTTGAAACTTCTTTTATAACTAGAAATAGGCGGGTGAAAAGACAAGGGCCAATTGTGCAAGTTCCTCAAAGTTTTCAAACTGAACCCGCCTTTGTCGCAACTGCCTAACAACTTCAACAGCATTTCCCGCCCAAATTTCCCACAACCCAACTTTGCAAATCACCCACCCCCGCTCCTTTTTAAACAACCAAATTCATTCATACTCCTTCCCCAATCACAATAAAACACGTGGCAGCAGCTAATTGGCCAGGACACATCATACAATTGATCAAACGGCTTAAATGTGTTCGACAATGATCAAGGGCTAGGATTTAAAGGAAGCCTCTAGAATTCTTTCCCTCTCTTCACCTCTCCTCTATAAATAGAGTGTTAGGACATCATTTTTCTGTGGTTGTTTTTAGTTTTAAAAATTTTACTTTGTAATTTTCATTTTTAAGCAATTTAAACTTTACTTTAAGCAATTAAGCTTTTAAGCTCTTGTAACCTCTTCTTTTCAACTTGTACTTTACAATTCTAGTAATCTCATTCAGTTTACAAGCTATTTGTTCACTTTGATTTCATTTCTAATCCGAATTTAGCAAATAAGCTCTAAATAAGCTCATTTGAGCTTATTACTTCTTATAAGCTCAGTTTTAGTCAAGTGTTGTTGCTTAAGTTTTCATTTACTATATTGTACCTCATTCACCTCAAAACATGATCACTTGAATATATTTGAGTTCAATTTTGAAGTAACAAGAAGAAATAAGCTCAAATTAAGCTAGATAAGCCAGCTTATTGAGGTTTAGAGGCAAGGTGCCATTTAGGAACATTTAAACTTCTACTCTTGGATAGTTTAAGTGTGAAGGCTCTTCAATTTCAGGTTCCTCTTTCTAAATTTCATTTAAGCTAATTAATGGCTTATTACATTTTGCTTATTCCTTTGAATGTTCATGACTAATTCTGTTTCATTTAGTTTAAGTATCTTATAGATGAATTAATTTTGTTCTGTTCTAGTTTGAAAGCAAGTTAGGTTTCATTTCTCAAGAAATTCTTTCATAAGTGATAGTATAAGCTCATAGAGAAACTAGCTTATTATTACTAATAAGCTAGGCATTTTACAGGTTAATTAGTTGTATTAAGTCAATTTTATTAGAAGTAGATATTAGGTTTAATCTGTTTTAGTTTTAATAAAGATTTTAAACTCAGCTTTAGTATTAACTTTTACTTAGAGGAGTGTTTGGTAAAAGCTTACTTTGACTCTTAAAGTCAAAGTAAACTTGTCAAATTTTTACACAAGCTAAGTAAATTCATTTTATAAAGTTTTACATAGGTTTCCAGGTTTAGGTTGTTAAAACCAAAAGTTTAGATGTTAGAATATCTTGCCAGCACCAGGGCATATTAGACTGTGGAAAATTTGTTTTAGTTTAAAGAGATTTAAAGCTTTTTATAGGTTAAAGTTGTTCAAACAAGTTTTAGATTCATACATGTAGTTTGTTAAACAAGTTTTCATTGAAAAGTTGAGCCTGCATTAGCAACATAGGTCATTTGTACCAGCAACAACAGTATTGATTGTTGTTGCTGCTCATTTTTCTCATAGACTTTAAGCATTAATAAGTAGAAACTAGACTTTAGGATTTAGCATAAGTTTAGAATTCTATTAGCTTAATACTTTTCATCATTTAGTTTTCAATTTTAAGCATTAACTTTAGCTTAATTTTCTGTCAAAAGTAGCTTATTAGCATAAGTAAATCTCAGCTTATAGCAATTTGAATTTTCATATCTAGTTGATAAATTGAAAATCCTTTTATCTAGGCAGATTCTAGGAAGATAGCTTAGCTTATTCCCAAAATCTCAGCACCTAAGGTCCAAAAATAAGCTTGTTAGCCTAGTTGAAAAAAGCTGAAAAATTGTTTCATTAGACCTTGCTCTTTTTCAGTCTAATTTTCTTGTAAAAGTTGTTAACTCTAGGTTAATATTAGTTTAGAATCCCTTAATACACATCTTAGGCATTAATAAGCATCTTTTAGTTTCAGCTTTCATCAAGTTTTAAGCTCAAAATAAGCAAAAATCCAAAAATCTTGTCAAATAGCTACTTTCTGTGACAGCAACTTAGATGCTTATTTTGTAGCCTATTCTTTTGTTAAAAGGTAAAAGTGCTTTTATTAAAGTTGTTGGAAATAAGCTGTTTTACAACTTTGTAGTTTTAAGTTTTTTCTGAATCTCACTTTTTAAATAAGCAAAATAAGCAAAAAGCGCAGGGTCTGTTCTGTTCTTTTCTTAAACTTAAAGGTTACCCGTTTCTATTGAATTGAAACTTTTGTAAAGTTACTCCGCCTACCCTTCTTTTTACTTTCTTACAATATCTACCCTGTTCTTCTTAAATAAATAAAATAGATTTATATTTTTAGAAAATAGTTTTATTAAATTAGGGTTTATAGTTTAATAAATCAAATTAGGGTTCAATTAGGGTATAAAATTTAGGGCTTTTGTTTCATTTTGATTTCTGCACCATTTAAGTGTTTAAAAACCATTTTTCTATATTTTTCCCATTAAATTTGTATTTTCTAGGAATTAAAATAGACTTTATTGATTTACTTTTACTTTGAAAAATCATAAAAAATTCAAAAATACATAAAAAATTCTAATTCTTTTTCCTAAAATTTTCATTTTAAATTTGTGATTTTTAGGTATAAAATTTGTTAAAAGTCGTGCTTTAGATTTTAAATTTCAGTTTTAGCTCGCGTTTTTACATTCCGTGCATTTAAATTTCGCGCTAGTTAATTGTTTTTAATTCATGCTATTATATTTTGTAGTGTAATAAACAAATCAAAAATCTTTTATCATTCTTGACTCGATTCCGAATTATTCCTAAATTCTCAATTCACGATTTCGTTGGGACACGACCCGAGGAAAAGTACTTCCCGGATAAAAATATACAAATTGTGTTTTTCTTAGGAGATTTTACCCTTAATATCTCTCTTGGTTGGAGAAGTATTTTGGAAAGAATAGTCTTACGGGATTAATTACTATAAGTATATTGAATTTGGTTTTTACCGCAACCTAATTTGGCGCCGCTGCCGGGGAAAGTCTTTGGAACGATTGTGGAAGAGTATTGCGTTGAAGTTGAGTTTTGAAGATCCTTCTTTGAAGTATATTTTGCTATTTTGTTATAAAAATATAAAATGTTCATTAATTCGATTCCTATCGAATTAGGAAATAATATATAATAAAACATTTGGATACGATGTTATCTCGATCTTAAACATTCATATTAATTAACAACAAAACAAATCGTGAAGTACTTGAGAGGTACGACGGACCTTTAGTTTTACAAACTATGAGGTGAGTTTAAGGGAAAAGGTGATTGCGATTCTCTAGTAGTCATTTTGCGGCTCGGGGAGGCTCGCTAAGCTTTTTCCGCTACTTGTGGTATCCTTAGAGGACTTATCGTGAAGCTTGTATATAAACGATTACCAAAAATTTTTTGTTTCATTATTTTTAAAAACGAAAATTTATTCTTCCAAAAATAATCTTCTTATCTCAAATTCTATTTCTCTTATTTTTCAATAAGTGCATGCGCACGCGCTCCTCCTTGGATACACTATTCAAGAAGACGTAATTGTCGACGATCCGACACAGACAAGAGCAATCTCCTCTCATTTGGATCCGATTCCATATGGCGACAACTTCGTAACAATGGCTCAATGTTACAAGCCACCATCGAGGGTATGAAGATGCTATAGTTGTTCCACCAATCAATGCTAATAATTTCGAGCTTTAAAAACTTTAATCAATCTTGTGCAAAGCAACAAATTCCACGGGTTTACAGACAAGGCGATCCTCACTATCACCTTCGATTTTTTAACAAAGTCACTTCATCGTTTAGACATCCCGAAGTTCCGAACACTTCGATAAAAGCTTTTGCTTTTCCCTTTTTTCTTGACGGTGAAGCCGAGATTCGGTTAGACACAGAACCTCCGAAGATCAATTCTAACATGGGGACCGACCTTGTTTCAAAATCATAAACCAATACTTCCACCTTCAAAAAACCAGCTTACTTTCGGAATGAGATCTTTTCTTTGTATCAAAAACCAAACGAAGCCTTTAATGAAGCATGGAAACGTTTTTTAAGGGACTCTTCGTCAATGTCCTTCATGGCTTTTATGAATTTCACCCAACATCGATACTTTTAAATCTCTTTGATTTCAACAACGATTCAAGATGCCTTAGATTCTGCAGAAGGTGAAAATTTTGGAAGATTGCTGCCTCAAGATAGGTTAGCGATTATTAAAAGCCAAGTCAAAACTTGTTATTCTAGAAGATCGTGCTAAATGATCAAGTTGTGAGTACGGATGCTCCTCTTTCTAATTCTTCTTTCAATAATTCTCTCGATATGCAACAAATAGCCGCTTCTCTCGAAGATAAGATGACTATTAAGATGAATAAAATGATGAATGAAATGAAAGCCTTAGTTGTTACTACTCCTGCACCCGTCAAAGCAGTTGAGGAAAGATGTACCACTTGTGGTAACAATCATAGTTTTAATGTGTGCCCAATGACTAGAGGTAGTTATGAGTACCCGGTTTATCACGATAATTTCCAACAATTTCAACAAACCGCTTCGGTTGGTAATTTTGTTCAAAATGGAAATTCCGGGTACCGTGTCATATACTTGGCAAACCAAAATTAGACCAACCAGGATTTAATCAACCATATCAACAAGTTTTAGACCAAACCAAGGGGTACAAATGCTTAATCAAGGGGTATTAAATAATGGGAATAGAAATGTTAACCAAACCAATCAAGTTAACCAAGGAGTTAACTCGGGATTTTCTCAACAAGCTCAAGCTTATCAAGTCCCGAGTGCACCAACTCCGGTTACTTATTCGAGGTTTGAGGCTTACACAAAAGCGAATGATGCTACTTTGAACAACTTGCAAAAGAATTTGAATGATTTCAAAAAGGAACAACAAGATTTTCAAAATGAACAAAGGAATTTTCAAAATATGATGCTTAACATGTTTCAAAAGCAAATGGGAAATAATAATACATCAAGTTCAGGGACTTTACCAAGCAACACGATTCCTAATCCTAGAAATGAATGCAAAGGGATTACCACTCGTAGTGGTGTTGTTTTAGATGGACCCTTACCTCCTATGCCTCCTCCTTTTGTCAATCCGGACAATGAGGTTTGGTTAGGAGGAAACGAGGTGACAAAGGGACCAGTGCAATTAATAGTCACAAAGTACCGAAAGTCCAACTCCGTTTAGTTTCAAATTAAGGAAAAGGTCAAAAATAAAGGAAGGAACCATTGTTGAGATTTTTTTAGAGTTGATAATGAACTTTCAAAGACCAAACATATTTGCCTTTACCTTCAAGGGTTGAAAGGGACAAAAAATCGTGAAGATAAGAGTTGATATCTTAGCTTCAAAGTTCATAGAAATCTTTAGGATCTTCATTTGAATTAGCTTTGCTGATGCTTTGTCCACATGCAAGTTTGCTTTGTGATAAAATTGTTAAGTAACAAAGACAAGTTAATTGAAATACAAAAGACACCAATGATTGCTAATTGTTCTTTGCGGGTCATTCTCAAAAAAGCTTCCCGAAAGGACTGGTATGACCCGGGTCGATTTCTCATTCCTTGTGATTTTGGGGAGTTTGATACAATACTTGGCAATAGGGATCTAGTGCTAGTAATACAATTCATGCCCTGTCTATTTGGAAGGAACTTGGATCTTCCTGACCTTACAAGTTACTTAGAATGGTTCTAGAATTAGCCGAACGAACATTCTAAACCCTTGGGTTTGCCGGAAAATGTGTCGTTAAAGGTCGGGAAAATTCTACTTCCCGGTCGATTTTGTGATTCTAGACTTTGTTGCAGACCCCCGAGTTCCTTTGATTTTAGGAAGGCCATTTTTGAGCACAGCTCATGCCTTGATTGATGTTTATGAGGGGGAAATCATTTGTTTGTGACTCGATGAACCATCTTTGATACTTAGTGTGGTGACATCCCACAATTTCTTATGACAATTTGAATCTCGTGAACCAGAATTGACCTTATTGATGCAACTACGTGCGAGTTTGCTCCAAAAAGTCTTGGCTTTACCAAGAGGGTGATCCAATTCTATCATCTTGACCCTCCACCTTTCACTCCTGTTTGAGGAAGTGATGATGTGCTTCTTGAACAAGAAATTGAAGAGTTTTTAGAAAGTGATGAATCTTTAGACATTGGAATTTGCAAGATGATTTTAATGATGGTGATGTGATGTTGTCATACTTGTATCATTGCTTGAGGTTTTAAATGATGATCCTTTTTCACAATTTTCTCCTAAAAAGCAAATCAATAATGTTGAATCAGTCAAAACATCGATTGAAGAACCACCCGACCTTGAACTCAAAGATTTGCCTTCTCATCTTGAATATGCTTTTCTTGAAAAAGATAATAAACTACCGGTCATAATTTCAAAGGATTTAAAAGAGGATGAGAAGGTAAAACTTATTGAGGTTCTTAAGGCTCACAAAAGTGCTTTAGCTTGGAAAATCTCCGACATTAAGGGTATCGACCCAAAATTTTGTACACACAAAATTTTAATGGAGGATGATTTCAAACCAGTGGTTCAAATGCAAAGAAGGGTCAACCCTAAGATTCATGAGGTGATTAAGAAAGAGGTCATCAAACTTCTTGATGCCGGCTTAATCTACCCCATATCGGATAGCCCATGGGTGAGCCCGGTTCATTGCGTTCCTAAAAAAGGAGGAATGACCGTGGTTCAGAATGATGACAATGAACTCATCCCAACCCGACTTGTGACCGGTTGGAGAGTTTGCATTGATTATAGGAAGCTAAATGATGCCACTAGGAAAGACCATTTTCCCTTACCTTTTATGGATCAAATGCTTGAAAGGTTAGCGGGAAATGAGTTCTATTGTTTCTTAGATGGATTTTCTGGGTACTTTCAAATCCCAAGACCCAAAGATCAAGAAAGACACCATTTACTTCCTTATGGAACCTTTGCCTACAAAAGAATGCCTTTTGGCCTTTGTAATGCACCGGGGACCTTTCAAAGGTGCATGACGGCCATATTTCATGATATGATTGAGAAAACCATGGAGGTTTTTATGGATGACTTTTCGGTTTTTGGGGATAATTTTTCAAAGTGCCTTGATAATCTTGATAAAATGCTTAATCGTTGTGAAGAAACAAATCTTGTGCTTAATTGGGAAAAATGCCATTTCATGGTAAAAGAGGGAATAGTTTTGGGTCATAAAATTTCAAAGAATGGTTTAGAAGTTGATAGGGCAAAAGTAGAAGTGATAGCTAAATTACCTTACCCGACCACGGTAAAGGGAGTTCGAAGTTTTTTAGGTCATCGTGGTTTTTATCGTAGGGGTCATCAAGACTTTTTCGAAATTGCAAGACCCATGGACTCATCTTTTGGAAAAGAAACTCCTTTTGTCTGGTTTCGGATGAGTGTAAACATGCTTAAATGTAATCTTAGAAAAAAGTTGATTGAATCATACCGATACTTGTTGTGCCTAATTGGACTTTTGATTTTGAGATCATGTGTGACGCTAGTGATTTTAGCTTCGGAGCAGTTTTAGGTCAAGAAAGGAGAAACGTTTTCATTCCCTAGTTCTATTATGCGGAGTAAGACTTATGACGGTGGCTATCTTATACACAACAAATGAGAAGGAAAGCTAGCAGTAGTAATATGCCTTGGAGATGTTTCGACACCTATCTGAGTCTTATCGAGACCATTAGTGTATACGGATCATTCAGCTATTAAGTATCGTTATGGCAAAGGCAAGATGCTAAGTCAAGGTTACTTAGATGGATTCTTTTACTTCAAGAGTTCAAATATTGAAATAAGGGCAATAAAATAGAGGCTGAATTTGTAGCCGCCGATCACTTTCTAGACTGGAAAACACCTCACAAGAACTGAACTGAAAAGCAAAACATACTGAATCCGTTTCTTAGAATCATTAGGAGATTTGAATCGGTAAAGAGATTTAATGTGAATGAAAAATGTGATTATGAAAATGAACTATTGTTGAAAATGGTTGTGCTTAATAATGTGAATGTGCTTAGTGATAATACCACGCATGCGTTCGCCGATTTAGCGAACTACCTGGGGTAATTTTGTTAAAAAAGGAATGAGTTCGACAAAAGGCAAAGAGACTAATTTTCAAGGTGCAAAACAGTACTATTCGGGATGACCTTATTTGTTTAAGATTTGTGCGGACCAAGTCATTAGACGATGTGTTTTTGGTAAAGAGGCTCATGAGATTCTCATGGCTTGTCATAGTGGACCCACGGGAGGCCACCACAGTGCCAATTACACCGCTCGCAAAGTCTTTGACTCCGGATTTTTTTGGCCCACCATTTATAAAGATGCTATAAACTTGGTAAAACATTGCGATGCTTGTCAAAGGCAAGGCAAAATCTCTCAAAGAGATGAAATGCCTCAAAACGCAATACAAGTTTGTGAGATCTTTGATTTGTGGGGGATTGATTTTATGGGTCCATTTCCATCTAGTAGGGGTAACAAGTACATCCTAGTTGCAGTAGACTATTTGTCCAAATGGGTGGAAGCTAAGGCTTTACCTACAAATGATGCTCGTGTTGTTTGCAAGTTTTTAAAGAATCTTTTTGCTAGATTTGGAACCCCTCGGGCTATAATCAGTGATAGAGGCACACATTTTTGTAATGACCAATTTGCAAAGGTCATGGCAAAGTATGGTGTGACCCATCGACTTTCGACTCCTTACCACCCTCAAACGAGTGGTCAAGTTGAGGTTTCAAATAGGGGAATTAAGAGAATTCTAGAAAGAACCATAGGTGAGAATAGAGCTTCTTGGAGTGATAAGCTTGATGATGCTCTATGGGCTTTTCGGACTGCCTACAAAACTCCTATTGGATGTACTCCTTATAGGTTGGTTTATGGGAAAGCTTGCCATCTCCCTATTGAGTTGGAACATAAAGCTTTCTGGGCTCTTAAGCAAACAAATCTAGATCTTAATCTTGCAGGTGCAAATAGAAAATCACAAATTAATGAGCTTAATGAGTTAAGAGATGAAGCTTATGAGAATTCTTTGCTTTATAAAGAGAAAACGAAAAGGTTACATGATTCAAAAATTAAAAACCGAGTTTTTAATGTTGGGGATCAAGTACTTCTTTTTAATTCAAGGCTAAAGATTTTCTCGGGAAAGCTAAAATCTCGATGGTCGGGACCATATACAATTGCAAATGTTTTCCCATATGGAACTATTGAACTTTTTCAAAAAGATGGTCAAACTTTTAAGTCATATGGGCATAGGGTGAAACATTATTTTGGGGGATAGGGTTCATAAAGAAATTATCCCAGATGTCAAGACCGACCCACCATGAAAAACTAGTTTGGGGAAAGAGTCAAGCGAAGGGGACTCTATAATAAACAAGCGCTTCGTGGGAGGCACCCCATGCTTATCCTTTTATCCTTTTATTTTCATTTTCTTTCTATTTTCTTTGCTTCCCCAAGGACAAATTAATTCGGGGGCGAGTATAGCTTGTACTCGGTTAACAAAAACTAAGCCGTTTTAGAGATGTTTTGAGCTAACAATGTAAAAGAAGAGAGGAAGCAGTTATTTTTTCGTCTCTGTTGGTTGTGTTTGTGATTTTTGTTAGTTTTCCGATTTTGGAAGTCATGGATCAATATTGTGAAGGACAAGCAATTCCCACAAATTTTCCATTGATGGTCTCTAATCTTCTCTTCATAAAGTGGGGAAATCTCTTATCCTTGTTCTTTATCAACTAACATTATTCTTTTGGCCTAACTTAGAATTTTTGTTAAAGATTCTTTTAACTTTGAGGACAATGTTTCATTGTGTTTGGGGAAGGCTATCTTCGATATTGACTTGCATTCCGTCAACCTTGTTTGAAAACTTTTTGAATTACTTCTTGTGAAAAAAGTGAGTACAATTTTAAATTTTTGCTACAAAGAAAAGCTCAAAAGAAGCTTAGTTTTGAGAAAAACCCTTTTTTGGTAGTCGTTGGTGAGAAATAGGAGTTCGTTTTGTATTGAACGGGATGAAAAAAGTGCCCTAGCTAAGTTCTTTAACCTACCTTTTGTTTTAGGGCCAAGCTTTCACAAAATCCTATTGCTTTGGAATTTTAAATGTGCAAGAACAAGAACTGATGCAGTTAAATATAAGTGTATTTGTTTTAAGCAGTTTATTTGGAAAAACTTAAAGCATTATATGAATGATTTGTGTCTTTTTACTCCCACAAACTCTTAAACACAATAAATCATCCGTCTCTTTTTAATTTAGCTAGTCAACCACATGTCTTGTAGAAAAAGTCTTACAATTTGAAAAAGAATTCTATTTTAATATGTAAGTAAGATATTGGTTTCAAATTTAATAAGTTGATTTCTAAAGTGAAATTTTTCCATTCATCACAAGATAATTCTATAAAAGAATGCCAATGATGCATTTCTATTGCAAAAGCATTATTTTTCCGTGCCAGTGGAAACATTCGAAAAAATAGAATAACAAAAGTATATGTAGTTTTTCAATCGTTTGGCGTATCCATGTTGAGAGAAGACTCGGATGGCGTGGTGGGTTCGCAACTAAGGATTTAAGACTATGTACGTGAATCAAGGTTCGTAGGCATTTCATCACTAGGAGGATATTTATTTTATTTCTCTTTCTTCTCATTTTTTAGCGCGGCCTAGGTGATGATTGCAACTAAGGGACTTTGGATTCTAAGCTTTGTAGGAAAAGGTGTTGTCGCAGATAACCCACAAACGTTAGAGCGGAGTGGGGTATTTCGATCTAAGAACACGTGTGTTGTTGCGATATCCTATTTGGGAGAACGGCCTATGTAGGGGTTCGAACTTAAGAAAACATTCCTATTGCAAGAAAAAATGAAATTAATAGTATGTAGAAAAATAAAAGAATGGTAAAAATTTCATTTTTCTCAAAATCATTTATAGTTTTGTTTCCCTAACTCTCTTTTACTTTGAGTTGAGATTTTCTACGTTATCTAACATTTGAGTCTACACAGGCTTATTTGTAAAAGCTTAGATGGTATTTCAAAACTATGAGATAAATTGATCTATGGTTTGAGTAAAGAGTGCACACATTCTATAATCATTAATTTATTCCTGGGTGAAAAGTTCACAAGACGTTATTAGTATAAGAGCTTATCATGTCGGACCTTATATTGACAATGATCTTGTTTATTAGCTTTGTTTAGTTAGTGAAAAAGTCAAAGGATGAAAAAATTTTCCTCTTTTGTGCTCTATTAATCGGGAGTAGCCTATTTCGATGAGCCTAAAAGTTGCAAACTTGCAATGATTGCCATTAATGTGTTTTCCATGAGAATTAAATGTTGAGAAAAGCGAAAGTTGTTTAAAAAGGTGATTCATAAAAGGTTTTTAAACAAGGGCATTTTGGAAACTTCTTAGTTTACAAAGTGTACACTTGATAACATTGCGTGAGGACACGGCAATCCTTTAGTTTGGGGAATTTTGATATTTGCTAAATTGTATATTAAATTACCCGGGATTTTGCCAAATAAAAGCAAATAGCCAATAATGATGCAACAGAATAGAAAATGTGCGCTTTTGTGTCCAATTGTGCAGGTAAGGTGTTGAAAAGACAAAAAGAGACAATAAACGATCGAAAACCGACAAGAAAACGGAAAAAAAGACAAAGAGTCAAGAGCAAGAAGTGAGAAATCAGCCAAAGATCAAGCCGGATCAGCCCGACACAGCAGGAAAGAAAGTCAAGAGCCAAAATAAAGTCAAAAGGACCAAAGTTGACAAGTTCTCAAAGTTTGAAGGCTTTATTTGAAGTTTGAAGATTCAAGGACCAAGTTGCCAAGAGAAGAAAGTGTGATTTATAAAGAAGAAAGAAAGAAAAACAACCACAAGGGCCAAACCTGCCACTTTGAAACTTCTTTTATAACTAGAAATAGGCGGGTGAAAAGACAAGGGCCAATTGTGCAAGTTCCTCAAAGTTTTCAAACAGAACCCGCTTATATCGCAACCTCCTAACCACCTATAACAGCATTTCCCGCCAAATTTCCCACAACCCAACTTTGCAAATCACCCACCCCCGCTCCTTTTTAAACAACCAAATTCATTCATACTCCTTCCCCAATCACAATAAAACACGTGGCAGCAGCTAATTGGCCAGGACACATCATACAATTGATCAAACGGCTTAAATGTGTTCGACAATGATCAAGGGCTAGGATTTAAAGGAAGCCTCTAGAATTCTTTCCCTCTCTTCACCTCTCCTCTATAAATAGAGTGTTAGGACATCATTTTTCTGTGGTTGTTTTTAGTTTTAAAAATTTTACTTTGTAATTTTCATTTTTAAGCAATTTAAACTTTACTTTAAGCAATTAAGCTTTTAAGCTCTTGTAACCTCTTCTTTTCAACTTGTACTTTTAACAATTTTGTAATATTCAATTCAGTTTACAAAGCTATTTGTTCACTTTGATTTCATTTCTAATCCGAATATTTTAGAATTAAGCTCTAAATAGCTTCAATTTGAGAATTATAACTTCTTATAAGCTTTCTGTTTTAGGCACGTGTTGTTGTTTATAGTTTTCATTTATATATGTTCCTCATCACTCAAAAATGATCACTTGAATATATTTGAGTTCAATTTTGAAGTAACAAGAAGAAATAAGCTCAAATTAAGCTAGATAAGCCAGCTTATTGTGGTTTAGAGGCATGGTGCCATCTAGGAACACTTAAGCCTCTACACTTGGATAGCTTAAGTGTGAAGACTCTTCAATTTCAGGTTCCTCTTTCTAAATTTCATTTAAGCTGATTCATGGCTTATTACATTTTGCTTAATCCTTTGAATGTTCATGACTAATTCTGTTTCATTTAGTTTAAGTATCTTATAGATGAATTAATTTTGTTCTGTTTTAGTTTGAAAGCAAGTTAGGTTTCATTTCTCAAGAAATTCTTTCATAAGTGATAGTATAAGCTCATAGAGAAACTAGCTTATTATTACTAATAAGCTAGGCATTTTACAGGTTAATTAGTTGTATTAAGTCAATTTTATTAGAAGTAGATATTAGGTTTAATCTGTTTTAGTTTTAAAAAGATTTTAAACTCAGCTTTAGTATTAACAGTCACTTAAAGGAGTGTTTGGTAAAAGCTTACTTTGACTCTTAAAGTCAAAGTAAACTTGTCAAACTTTTTACACAGCTAAGTATAGTCATCTTATAAAGTTCTACATAGGTTTCCAGGTTTAGGTTGTTAAATCCAAAAGTCTAGATGTTAGAATTTCTTGCCAGCACCAGGGCATAATAGACTGTGGAAAATTTGTTTTAGTTTAAAACAAGAGATTTAAAGCCTTTTTATAGATTAAAGTTGTTCAAACATGTTTTAGATTTCATACATGTAGTTGTTAACATGTTTTCATGAAAGTTGGGCTTGCAATTAGCAACATAGGTCATTTGTACCAGCAACAACAGTATTGATTGTTGTTGCTGCTCATTTTTCTCATAGACTTTAAGCATTAATAAGTAGAAACTAGACTTTAGGATTTAGCATAAGTTTAGAATTCCATTAGCTTATAATTTTTCATCATTTAGTTTTCAATATTAAGCATTCTAGCTTAGCTTATTTTACTTGCAAAAGTAGCATAGCAGCATATTTGAGTTTCAGCTTATTGCAATTTGAATTTTCATATCTAGTTGATAAATTGAAAATCTTTTTATCTAGGTTGATTTTGGAGATTGCTGAGCTTATTCCCAAAATCTCAGCTCCTAAGGTTCCAAATAATAAAGTTGGTAGCCTAGTTGAAAAAAAGCTGAAATTTGTTTCATTAGGACCTTGTCTTTTTAGTCCTAATTTATTGTAAAAGTTGTTAACCTCTAGGTTTAATATTAGTTAGAATCCTTATTACACATCTTAGGCTTAAACAAGCATATTTTAGTTTAAGCTATTTCATCAAGTTTAAGCTCAAAATAAGCAAAAATCCAAAAATCTTGTCAAATAGCTACTTTCTGTGACAGCAACTTAGATGCTTATTTTTTAGCTTATATTTTTGTCAAAAGTCAAAAGTGCTTTTATTAAAGTTGTTTAGAATAAGCTGTTTAACAACTTTGTAGTTTTAAGTTTTTTCTAATTCTCACTTTTTAATATAGCAAATAAGCAAAAGCGCAGTGGTTGATGTTCTGTTCCTTTTCTTAAACTTAAAGGTTACCCGTTTCTATTGAATTGAAACTTTTGTAAAGTTACTCCGCCTACCCTTCTCTTTCCTTTAATACAATTCCTACCCTGTTCTTTCTAGTTAAATAAAATAGATTTAAATTTTAGAAAATAGTTTTATTAAATTAGGGTTTATAGTTTAATAAATCAAATTAGGGTTCAATTAGTTGATAAAATTTGGGGCTTTTTGTGTCTTTAAATTTCTGCACCATTTAAGTGTTTAAAAACCATTTTTCTATATTTTTCCCATTAAATTTGTATTTTCTGGAATGAAATTGACTTTCACTCTTGTTTACTTTTACTTTAGAAATTCTATAAAAATTAAAAATACATAAAAAATTTAATTCTTTTTCCTAAAATTTTCATTTTAAATTTGTGATTTTTAGGTATTAAAATTTGTTAAAAGTCGTGCTTTTAGATTTTTAAATTTCTGTTTTCAGCTCGCGTTTTTATCATTACGTGCATTTAAATTAGCCGCTAGTTAATTGTTTTTAATTCATGTATTTTATATTTTGGTAGTGTATAAACAAATCAAAATCTTTTATCATGTAGTCTAAAAGTTTGTAGTCCATATATACATTTTCTACTGCACTTGCATGTGTAGCATAAGTTTTGCTACTGAAATTATATATGTAATGTTCTGGAGTGTTTTATCAAATTACATGTGCATTTGTAGCACAAGTTTTGCATAAGTTTTGCATGTGCAGCCCAAATATTGAAGGCTCGGGTTTGATTTCGCATCACTCAGTTCGGCTATAACAAAAACCGAATAAACCTGACCGACTATATGTTACTTCTACTAACGTATGTTTTGTTAAGGTTTACTAATGCTAAGTTAATAGCTTCATATATCTTGTGTTAGTTGCCCATGTTTATAAGTACATATATCTTGTATTAAATCTTTCTTAAAGTCTAATTTATGGACATCAATATTTTAGAAATTTCATAAATTTCTCACATCTCTTTATACTTCAAAACTTTAACCTTGTAGACATGGCTAGACGAAGGAAAAGGACTGGAGCAGGGGAGAGTAGGCCAGGGGAGAGTAGGCCAGCGGAGAGTGGGCCAGCGGAGAGTAGGCCAGCGGAGAGTAGGCCAGCGGAGAGTAGGCCAACAAAGAGTAGGCCACCAGGGAGTAGGCCAACGGAGAGTATGCCACCAGGGAGTAGGCCAACAGAGTGTAGGCCTCGTTCCAGTGAAGGACAATCAAATGATATCCCTAATAATTTAACTACCAATGACAATACTGCTGAAACGACCCCTGAAAACACTATTGAGAACTCAAATAATCCATCAAATGGAAGAAAACAAGTGCGAGTTGTGAATGGATTGTATGTACTGTAAATTTATAATTTGAGCATCACAATATTTATATTCTGTTACTACATTTTATTTTCGTCATTTTTACAGA
>BQNB010102688.1:0-24188 GCA_026074375.1 Tanacetum coccineum | reverse complement strand
CAACTCCCCGAAACAGGAAGCCACCACCGAACACTCAATTCCAAGAAGACTTGACTCGCCAACCTCTCAGGCAACCCAATTACCTAAACTAGGGCTAACTTTGACCCCTACTACAGGACGTGAACACTCCCAGGAAATAAATAACCTTAGTATTCCTGCACTAACATCGCAAGCGCCTAGGCCATCTCGAAAGAGAAGCAGATCCCCATCATCGTCATTTTTCCTAGATGCCATTACCTTCTCTGACGGTAAACCAGCATCTGAGACATCAGAACTCAACCTAGAAGATGTGATAGCCAGACTAGAGGACCTAGAAGTAGAGATTCACACACTTCATGCAGACACCGAGGACAAGGAGCTCCTGATCTCTGAATTATAGGATTCTCTCGCAGCTGTCGAGATTGAGATCGCAATATTGCAGATAAGGGTAGCGAATACCGAGAGCAAGCGTACTGAGGATCATGAACAAATCTAGAAAATTCTAGCCCGCCTAGGCATGTAAGCAAGATAGCTAGACCCGCTATAACAATGTATCCCAGCTTGCAAGGAAATTAATAAAGACTTGTACTTTGCTTTCATGAAATAATAAATGAAATAACAATTCTGCCCTAAAAAGTTTCTGAGTACATTTACCCAGTATAGGGGAAACCATATAATTGATAATTTTTGGAATTAAATGACAAGCATCGTAATGCGCCAATGAAATAAAACTATCGAAATTACTGCTCAGCGCAAGACAAGTATGCTCGTTGCCCAACAAATAAAGAATACGATCATGTGCCCGAAAAATGGAAATAGAGAAGCTATTTCTGATGAACGCTATGAAACTTGAAGAATCGTTTCAAAAGGGCCACACATAGTACTTCAGGCAAGAAACAGTAACCCCTACAAAGATCAAATTTCCTTCCTCCACAATTCGACAATTTGTCAGTCCAAAATATTTTTCTCATTTACAATCAATAAATGCCTTTTCAATAAAATACTAAATGCATCTGAAAGATTTCCAAGTAATGACTTCAAATCATGCCAAGATGCGAAGTGGGGCGCGTAGTAATAAGTGATTATAACGAAAAAGATTAAACCATAAAATACATAACGTGGAGCCTTATTCAATCAGATCCATAGTATTTCTGTTTGTAATACAACAAAATGCAAAATATAGGGAATACAACAAAAATGAAAAATGCTAAAACGACAGATACATCACCGCGTGAAAAGAAACACATCGGATAGATCAGCAAAATAAGAGATGTGATGATTATGATCATGACGGGAGTGTAAATCTCGATTGGGAATCCCATAAGGATTGGTAATCAACAGTTTCGAGGAAAAGGATGAGAAACGTGAAATTGTGAAGTGAGTGATAAATTGAGATGAAGAGGGAGTAACTTGAAAAATATAAGAAAAAGGGTGCGATGTAGTGGGTAAGAGTTAGGAGGAATATCGATTTAAAATATTTATGTCTAGCAAGAGCGATTACGACCAAACCCTAAACTTACAACAAAAGTTATTATTCAAAATAACTTATACGCTGAGATAATAATTTTTTCAAACACATAGATAATACCCGACAACATATCAAACGATATGCACATAGTAAGATAAACACATAAGGTGAACATAAACTTT
Organism: Tanacetum coccineum; assembly: GCA_026074375.1. Lineage (NCBI taxonomy): Eukaryota > Viridiplantae > Streptophyta > Magnoliopsida > Asterales > Asteraceae > Tanacetum > Tanacetum coccineum. Next base: position 22,559 of record BQNB010102688.1, on the reverse strand, counting down.
TAGAGGACCACATGTGTGGTAGAAAGTAGTAAGGAAATAATAAACCAATTGACATATAACCTAACACCATTCATCAGATACTTGGGGGATAAGACAATGTATACACACTACGAGTCTCTAAACCAACTACGCTACAATCACAAACAAATAACTAAAGGAAAAAGGGGATGTCAATGTAAACCTAAGGTATACATAGCCTGATCAACTATGTATAAGTTAGGTCGACAGAGATATGCTCAATAATATTCGATGTAATAACAAAAGTTTAAACGCATACACATTTTACTCGTTCATCTCATTAAAGACAATACTCAAAGAAACTATGAAAGACTGCGATTCGTCAAAAGTACATCATAAGGACTCAATTCTACATAAACAAAACAAAGTTAAAAATGAAACGTTCGACACTTCTTCCTAGAGGATTCAGTATAAGATTAATCAAAATGCCCAAGAACAAAATGGTAATACAACCCGCTAGCCTACTGGCAAAAGCTACTTCTTCCAGAAGACTTCCACGCCAATCGCCACAATAATGAGTGGCACAATAAGCCCTAGTATTACAACGAGATACTGGTAATCTTCTTCCTGTGGAACACTCGCCAAATAACAACCAACCACACTACGAACACAACCGCAATCAAGGGAACAAGATACGACATTTTAATCTAAGGACGAATGAAAATTTAAGTAAGGAAACTTATTTTATGTTTTGACAAATTCAGGAAAATGGCAAAGTGTATATATATAAAATGGAGGTAATGGTTCGCCACATTCTAGCCGTTGGTGCCCCACTTGCCACTTTTATCCTTCTCTTAACCCATGCCACGAATAAGACGCTTGAATTTAGGGCGAAAGTTTCCAACTTAAAAGGACTGCAACACCCTGTATAAATTTAAATCTTATTTCAAACCCTTAAGGTAAAATTAATCATCAAATTTTTTTTGATTTGCTAATTTATCTCATAAAATAATTACCTTGGAGAAAAGTTTACAAATAAATAACAATATACCTAAATCACATTATTATACTATAGAGGGACAACAATCAGGTTCACTAAATTATTCAATACAGAGTTACCACGCAAACACTTTAGAATACTGTGTGGAGACATTAGTCATAGTCGCTCAATTATCCCATTCAAGATACATCATGGCAAGACAACAGTCACGAAACAAACATTTTGATGCTACAAAAATCAAATGCATTCAGCCGAACTTACTAGATTACTAACACAATAGCAGTTGATTTGTGAAAGTGGAAATACAAGTACATATTTAAGACAACAATGTTTTATTCAAAGTAGTACAACGACATGGTTACAATAATCCTTAGACCATTAATCCGATGACTCGCAATCTGAGTCGTACCTCACTACCCCAAATTAAGAATGCATCATTCTTAACTTGTTCTTGCCTAATTTTCTCCTTTTGTGCCTTTTTGTTCATATCCTCTTCTTCCAACATTTATTTTAGAGCTTCTTCATCCATACGGAGTTAATGTAACTATTTCTCGGTAAGAGGGAAATCAGTTTGTAATGACGAGCAACTTATACCTCCATGTGTACGGCCGGAGTATTTTTCCTGGAACTAAGCCGACTTAGCATCTAATTGTTTCTATAGTTGTGCCGCCTTTCCATACATGGAAAGATGCAACTCGCGATCCTTTTCAGAGCTTTCTTTTAAAAGAGTGTAAATCAAAGCACGACTCTCTTGAGAAATGTCATTGCATTTCTCATAAGTCCTTCTAAGATCGTCCCTGATGGCGCAAGAATCTTCAAACTGAAAAGCCAAATTCAAAAGTATATCCTGCCGACCTTTATCTTCGTTAATCAATCTTTGCACCAAAGCTTCGACTTTGAAATCAGTGTGAGGAAGCAAGCAGGCCATTGAAGTATCTTTGTAGTTGAATTTAAGTTTGGAAATTTTGAGAGGAATAAGGTGGTATTTATAAGACAAAAAGGGGAAAAGGGAAATTATTGAAGATTTTGTCTTTACTTCAACGGATACATTCCAATATTTTGTCGTGAGGGCTCAACCCAATAACAACACGTTCATGAGGGGTATGTAAGAACCAACTTAAGAACAATTACCCTCACACCTTCGCAAATCCACAATCTCCTACAAAGTCTTGATTTCGTGGGCGAAATCTTCTAACCTGGGGAGGATGTGACACCTCGTAAGAAAAATTAGATTCTCAATGCGTTAAGTAAAAGTCATGTAATGCAAGTTTGCAAGTTTACCAATAACTTTCAACGAGAAGTCATCTTATGGTTGTCAACGCATTATTTTGTCATAAAAAGTTTAATTTGCACGAGAATATAACCAATTTTACTCGGTGTCTAAAAGGGTATTTTAGGACGAGTAGCGGTAAAAACCATATTTAATTCATTTTGTGAGACGCATTTATTTATTAGTAGCACTTTATAAAACCACCTACATCCAAATTAATAACAATGACAAATTTTAAATTGAATCCAACAAAGATAAAATGAATCATACATACATTCATATAAAAACCAATATAATTTATAGAAACTAATATCTGATATACATATGAATACATACAAAAACCAATAGATAATAATGATGAAGCACCATCATCACTCACCCTTACACATTACCCCACTCATCTTCTCAATTTGAAAACTCTTGCCACATGATACGTCTAATTTTAAATGGAATAGATGAAAACAGTAGTGATTCCAAAACAGTATTAGAAAATTTACACTATGGGTCAATAGTGTTTGTAGTACCCTCACATGCAATAGCTCAGGAAACTAATGAATACTTTAAGTATAAATTAGAGACCATGCATGAACATTTCTGCCATAACAAAAGTCTGAAAATCACTAAGTAAACTATACGTTCAAGATCAAGTTTTGTCAAGTACAAGAGCCAAGTGGGTGTAGACTTTAGAAGAGATAGCAGCTAAGCCCAAACCGTATCTCCACTTTTTTTTCTTCCTCGCCATCTTTCATCAAGCTTAGGACCTCGGTAAGTCGTCCTCACAAGTTAACCTTTATGTGTCATTACTCGTAGTTATCAAGCCTCGACCTTCACGACATAAACACGACTTGCATAGTTTTATCCATGCGAGGTTCGCACGAAATCACACATGAAGAGAATGTGGTTATACCATTACATAAAATAAAGACATATGAAACCCTAGTAAACAATATATTAAACGTAGCAAACTAGTAACGAATCGAAGGAACCTGCAACACCTTAAAACACATACGTAAGGTCCTAGGATGACTCGCAAGGGACTAATAAACATGGGAATAACTCGCGAATCATTGTAGCATTTATTAAGTTGAGACATGGACTTGTACCGCGAACATTACCAAGTAACCCAATGCGAACCATGGCGAGCCTTCTTGCTCACTGCGGCCGCATCACAGACTCTGATGAGAGTCGAAACGAACCATGCTCGTGGTTCACACCTAAGCCTTGTAAACGCATGACCAAAGGGACTACCCCCCCCCCTTTGTAACCAAGCATGGCACAAGGGGCAGCCCCATTGTCGAAACAGTGGGTTCCTCAGCTGGCCTCGCTGCCACTGTGATCTTTCGAGCCTAGTTGCTGTCCTTGTTTACCTCGTATCAAGCTACTGCTACTGTCACGACACATTAGCTGCGAAACAACACCACTTCGCCTTAGTTTCGAACCCCGTGACTAACATATTAAAAGGAGAACCATGCGAGGGTAATGGGAGGGTTAAGTCATACATGCAAACGTATACAATAAAGTGAGGAAGAAGACATATATATATATATATATATATATATATATATATATATATATATATATATATATATATATATATATATATATATATATATATATATATATATATATACACACACACACACACATACATATATATATATATATATATATGAAAGATTAATAGTGCGTGAGTGGGAGACAAAAACCACCGCAGTGGGTTGCCTGCTGTTCTCGACCCAAAACAGAAAAGAGAAAGAGCAACCATGTGAGTTTGTTGGAAAGATAACTTCACATGCATGCGTATATAACAAAATGACAATGAAAACCCATATATACAAATGATTATTAGTGTGTGAGTTTTGTTTGTATGCGTCAGAATCAGAAAAGAAAAAGGAAAGAAACCAGTAATGCCATGTGAATGCTAGTATAAAGAAATGGCCAAGTGAGTCTTATATTTAATAGAATAATGCATGAGGTAATTAGCAAATTGCATGTAAATACATAAGGCCCCATACGTGTAAGATGTTTATGTTATTGGGACATGAAGGGATATAGAGCCAGACGCATGTTACGAGCTTCAGGTAACCAAATCCGAGGGTCGGGGAAATCCTTTAACGAACCTGTAACTTTATAATTTAAAAACTTATATAACATTTGTTCACTGACAACGAAACTAAGTTTTAAACGCTTTGGTAAATTTAACGCGGCTTGAAAAACTTATGAAATGACTAAAGTTAAATTATAAAGGTATAAATGAGTTGAACGCGGTTAATATAAATGCTCGATGCTAAAAATATTTAAAAGCTTATTCGTTCTTTTTTTTACGTGAAAGATTTTAAAAGTAAAAGAATTTAAAAATATAAAAGTTGTGTATTATTATTCGAGAAAGTCAAGTGTTAAAATAAATATATTTTCAAGGAAAAGAAACTTAAACGAGTTGGGCGAACCGTCATATATAAATTTGATAACTACAACAAATTAGCTAACGACTACCAAATAAATAATAAACGCGATAAAAATATACAAATGATGTTCATATACTTCTTAGGCATAAACTTGTGAATATGAGTGCGACACATAATACTGTTAACAGATCCGGTATAGATGCTTATAATTGTAAAGACGTCACTAAGGTCAACGGTTTAATCAACGCTTTGAAAACGTAAAACGTTAACTCCTAAGCGACCATACCTTTTGACCAATTGCATAATTTACTGCATACATTAATCTTAGATTGTAAACTCAGTAATTGTTATAATTACTTAGGTGTTTGGTTGAGTCGCTATTTGGCGTGCCTTAAATCCGTTTCCAATCTTCGATGATTAACAGGCAAGGTGAGTTTCATAGCCCCTACGTTACTATTTTAAATCATCTTTTGGGGTAAGAACATTGCTTAATTTTTAACAGTTGAACACAAGTACATTTACTGATTTACTATCTGGGTCTAAGTCACTATTCAACCCAACTTGCTATATTGCCCAGTTTATCATGAGCTGTCAATTTCTTGACCGGATGACCGGTTGAGGGAGCGCGAATGTTATGGATAGATCTATCGGGATTGACAATCCCTGTTTGTCTTGGACTGACATTAGTCAAGCAAACACAGTTTCATTTGAGTCATATACGGATGTTGCGGGTTGAACATCTGCACGGGCTTATCTATGATGATATATGTTAATGCTTCAGTGTCATGAGCTTAGACAATAGTAAATACTTTTCATTGTGATATATAGGATTGCTATATTTCATGCTATGGTTATAAATCTTGTGGTTCATCACTATTATCAAACAACAAAACCTATGAACTCACCAACTTTATGTTGACACTTTAGCAATGTTTTTCTCAGGTATTCTATCTTATGGAAAATAAGGAGTCTGCATCGGTATATTGGCATGTAGAGGTCTATCTCTCGTATCAAGTCCTCTTCACGCCATGAAGTCACAATCCCAAATCAAGTCTTCCGCTGCAGTGAATTTGGGGGTGTGACATAGTAGATTACACATGTGTTGTTGTGGCAATACAGAGGCGGTAGCTAATATATTATCAATGACGAATCCAAGAATTTTAAACGTGTGTGGCACAAAAAAGAATTTTTCTGAAGTTTTAGTGAGTATAAAATAAGAAATACGATAATACATTAATCATAGAGTTAAGTACATTTTTGGTCTTGGTGGTTTGGTGCGTTTTTCACTTTTGGTCCAAAATTCAAAAAAGTTTTGATTTTGGTCCAAAACACATAGTTTCGTTCCACTTTTGGTCCAAACTCACGTTGACCGTTAGTGTGACCTGTTAAATTATATAAAATAACCTAAAATACCCTCATTCTCTTACTAAGTTGCCATCCCCTTTATTATTTCTATTATTATTATTATTAGAGTTAAGTACATTTTTGGTCCTTGTGGTTTGATGTGTTTTTCACTTTTGGTTCAAAATTCAAAGAGTTTTGGTTTTGGTCCAAAACACATAGTTTCGTTCCACTTTTGGTCAAATTCTGTTAACCCCATCTGTTTTACTATTTTGACCATTAATTATGAGGGTATTTTCATCTTTTCTTTGAAAACACAGGTGGTCCCACAAACTCACTCTTTCTTTGTCTTTTTCTTTTTTTCTTTGCAATTACATAAATAAAAGAGGAAATTAAATAAATGGACGTATTTTAGAGGGTGTTTACGTAAAAGGATGTATTCAAATCGTATTTGAGATTTTGGCCATTTTAGTGCGCAGTCAACACATTTTGCGCACCAAAGTACACACTAGCGCACCAAATTGAAAATAAATTGTGTTGAAGCACCATATTTAATTTCTAAACCAATGAAATGATGCCACGTCATATTTGGTGCGCAAAATATGTATATAGCGCACCATAATATAATACGATATACCAAGTAGCTTTTGAGCACCAAGTAGCTTTTGAGCAAAATATGTATGGAGCATTAATTATTTGGTGCGCAAAATGTGTTGACTGCGCACCAAAATGTCACATATTTAGAATGATAAAATCATTCAAGGATTAAACATGCAAATATAGGATAACAATTATTATATGTATGAATGAAAAATACCACGTATCTTCATTCATCAGAAAGTAACAATTGTCTTACCATCCTAATTATCCAAATACTAAAACAAGATATGCATAAAACTAATTAGCAAGTTGAAGTCTAATGTTTTCAACATTCTCAATTCTTTCTTTACAAGACAGCTAAATAGTTATCTGAGTAAACTTTCCGAATACTTGTTTCAAATTCACAAATTTGTGAAGGATTTGAATGATATGATGAGTGTCGTATGTATATTTGCATACTATTGCAAGTATCATAGTATGGAAATGTGACAGTACCTTTAATGGGGTATTTGAAGTCAACAACATACCTATCTCAGACAGTCATCTTTACAGTTTCTTAAAATGTAAAGTATTCTTATTCTTTAATGTGTAATGCAACAATGCTCTTAGCTGAGCATATCTAGTTAGTAGATTTATCATAAAAGATGAAATCCTACTTTAACTAGGATTGATTATTCTCTAGCATCGTGTGTACACAAACAACACTATGCCTTATATAATTTGTAAACATTTGTTTTAACAGTCATCTAAATCACTCTCAATTAGATACTGTTGTTATCAGTCATTTAAACACTCTCAATTAGATACTGTTATTGTTAGTACCAGTCTCATACACAATATAAGATATACATGATGAATCTTTTGTTAAAAACACAAGGTTTTCATCCATGTATTAAATTATCTCAAGTGAAATATATCATTTAAGACTTGCTTTAATGATGTATTGCATTGTGTTGGACTTAATTTCTGCATATGTTTATTTCATTAAACATTTATTCCAAGGTCGTTTGTTTTGTTTCCTAAATTCCCAAGTAAAGTTTCATTCCAACCTCAAGGATTAATATCTATCTTAGATGGAATGATACCTTTAATATGTTAAACAAATATGAATTTTAAGGAAAAACATAATGCTCCCACTTGATGTCAGGTGTACTCAGAAGTTATCTTAATTTAATCAAAAATCATATTATGATTAAACTTAAGATCTCAGCTTCTAGATGCATGATCCAATCCACACTTGGATTCTATTATCTTGTATACTATATAAAGATTATTTTAAACTCGTAACCTTTTGATTACACACCGTTCTCGCAAAAGGTAATCATAAAGAAAAGAGTTACACACCGTACTAACAAGGTTTTGTTGTTGGCGTTCATACAACTCAAGTTGTTCTTTAGTCAATCATTCCCATTTTTTGCAGAGTTGCCACGGTGAAATTGTGTGACAGGAGCTACTAAGTCGTAGTCATGGTTGTTTGTAAAAGAAAAAAAAAACAAACACGCTTAGTTAATTTCCTTTTCTCGTTTGTAAACAAAAGTGAAAAAAAAATTGCTTCTTTGAATAAAAACAAACAATCATTTATTAAAATCTTTAATCACAACCTAATAAATATTATTTCATTATCATCCAAACCGAAATTATATTAGTACGGCAGTTTGATGCTTCTTAACTTTTAGCCATACTTCGTCATTGTCTCATGGACAACACTAAAATCGATTAATCCCACACAAAATGCAATCACTCATCATCTATATATTTATAGCCCAAGAAGACACATCAAAATCATCATACCAGAAAATAAGAAACACAAGAACATTATAATGGATCAAAGGCAGTTAGAAGTATGTGTTGTAATGGTTCCTTTCATAGCACAAGGCCATCTCAACCAGCTCCTACACCTCTCGCGCCTCATCTCAGCCTACAGCCTCCCTGTCCACTTCGTGTGTGCCACTAGTCACACCCGCCAAGCCAAGCTTCGCGTCCACGGGTGGGACCCACTCATGATCTCCAACATCCACTTCCACGATTATCCAATACCATCTTTCCATAACCCTCCACCTGACCCAAACGCCACCATTCGCTTCCCTAATCATTTCTTGCCCTCATTTAAAGCCATAATGCATCTACGCGAACCCTTCACAAAACTAATACAAAATCTATCAATAACAGCAAAACGAGTTGTGATCATTCATGATTATTTAATGAGCTCTATTGTTCAAGACTTTGTTTCTGTCCCTAATGCTGAGGCTTATATGTTCCAAAGCTGTTCGGCTTTTACGGCTTTTTGGTTCCATTGGGAGGAAACTCGAACTTTAAAACTAGACGAGGAGACCGAATTATTGTTTGCTAAACTTCCTTCTCTGGAAGGGTGTTTTACTAATGAGTTTTTTGAGTTAATCGTATCTGAAGACTCGTCCTTTAAGAAGATTATAAGTTCGGGAACACTTTACGATACTAGCAAAGTGTTAGAAGAGAAGTACTTAGAGTTACTTAAACATGAAGATGTCACATCGGGTACTACGAATAATTGGGCTATTGGTCCATTTAACCCTGTTACCATATCCGATCGTAAGAACACGTGCCCTGAAGCAAATAAGTTGTTAAGTTGGCTAGATAAACAAGAACCGGATTCGGTTATTTATGTGTCATTTGGTACCACAGTTTCATTAACAGATTATGAGGCAAAAGAGATTGCTATCGGACTGGAAGGAAGTGCTCATAAGTTTATATGGGTAGTGAGGGAAGCTGATCGAGCAGATATTTTTGACAGTGAAGATGTACGAAAAGTCGAGTTACCAGAAGGGTACGAGGAGCGGGTGGAGAGGCTCGGCTTTGGGGTGGTGGTGAGAGGTTGGGCGCCACAGCTCGAGATATTAGGTCACTCGTCAACCGGTGGGTTTATGAGTCATTGTGGATGGAATTCGTGTACGGAGGGGATTAGTATGGGAGTACCAATAGCTGCATGGCCTATGCATTCAGATCAACCGAGGAATGCTATGTTGGTAACCGAGGTTCTTGGAACGGGGATATATGCGAGGGAGTGGGCACATCGAGGTGAGAAGGTTACATCAACAAAAGTTGCAGAAGTGATTAGACGGTTGATGGGGTCGGAAGAAGGGTGTCGGGTAAGAAAGAAGGCAGCTGAACTTGGTATCGTGGTTCGGCAATCGGTTGAAGAAGGTGGCGTTATGCGCAAGGAATTGGATGCTTTCGTTGCTCATATCACCAGGGAGTAGGTGATTTGAATTTATTACATCTTTTAGTCCACGTTTAGATATCATTTGAAATGTCACAAAACTACAATTTGTATCTTTACTTACTATTCTGAAATTATTTAACTTTCATGCATACAAAAAACATGAAACGTTACGTAATGTATTTTGTTTACCTCACATTATATTTTTATTTTTATCATTTCGTTACGTAGTGTATTTTTTTTACCTCATATTATGTATATTTTAACATATCGTAATCAAGCATAACTCAAATTAAAGGTAGAGTTATTGTGGATATAATTATCACAACATCAGATAAAAGTAGTAGATTCAAGATAAAAAGTATTTGTTGTTTATTGATCAATCATGCATGGTAGCATATCAACTTTGACATTTTTATGATCTTGTCATTGTACTTATTTTTGTCATTTACCATGTATATCTCAGTCATAATCTTCAAGTTAAAGTATATTCCTTACCTCCGTTTCAAAATTATTGTTTTCCGACAAAAATTACTATATGTAAAAAAATATATATCTGGGACCGCCGGGACCACCATCAAGAGACGTTGGGATCTCCTGGCTATAAATACTGCACTATTCTCAGCAGAAAAACACACCTCTTTGCACGAATTTTTTAGTTATATTTCTCTCTCTAAAAACCTTATTTCTCTCACCAAATCTCTTGATCACTAACATTGTCTAATATTGTTTTAAGTGATCCATTCTCATCTTCTTCATTCTTCTATCAAGTGCAAGAGAAGAACACTCGTATTCGCCAAGAAACGATAGTGATTTCTCTTCTCTTCTTCTAGGATCAAAATCTCTATTTTGATTATCTTGTGTGATTGTGTAAATCGGATTATGTGTAAATCTGATAGTGTAAATCTTGTGATTGGGTAGTGTTTGTGAAGTGGTAGATTGGTTCTAGCTAAGATTAGGACTCGACATCTAGCTTAGTGTCAAAAAATTACGTAAGCGACGTGTAAACGATTTTCTCAGCCTAAAAGGAGGTTGTTGACATAGTGAAATCTCGAGTCGGATACTCGGGGAGTGGAGTAGGGCGAAGAAGAGCTTCTAGCCGAACCATTATAAATTTTGGTGTCTTGGTTCTATCGTTCTTTACCTTATCTCTTTATATTGTTTGTGTTTCTCACTTATTGTTTGTATTGTTATTACAAGTAGATAGTTATCTTGATTGGTTCATATCGTTGATTGATTGAACATATACTCGAATCTAACAGTTTTAGAAGTAAAATTTTAAAACGCCAATTAACCGGTAAACTATTCAAACCCCCCCCCCCCCCCTCTTCTAGTTTTCACAATTGGTATCAAAAGCCAATGTCACTTAAGATTTTTATAATATATTGTATTTTAAAGCTTAGATCGATCTATGGATTCTGACAAATATCTAGAAGGGCAATCCATGCAAAGACCACCACTCTTTGAAAGTGATAGTTTTATTTATTGGAAAAATAGATTCGAAACATATGTTAAAGCAAAAGATCTTGATCTTTGGCATGTTATTACTAACGATGATTTTCAACCTATTGAAAAAAATCCTGAAACCAAACTAGATGAGGTTATCCTTTTTGAAAAACAAAGTGATGATCTTTAAAAGAGGCTTGCGAAAAATAACGAAGCCAAAATGGTTATTTACAACGCTTTACCAAGAAAAGAATATGAAAGAATTTTCATGTATAATACGGCAAAAGAAATTTGGAAAACTTTGTTAATCACCCATGAAGGTAATAGCTAAGTCAAAGATAACAAGATTGACCTTTTGGTACAACAATATGAACAATTCGTCATTTCTGAAGACAAATATATAGATAATGCTTTTGCTAGATTTAATACTATTATTACTAGTCTAAAAGCTCTTGATGAAGGTTACTCTAGCAAGAACTATGTTAGAAAGTTTCTTAGGGCTCTACATCCCAAATGGAGAACAAAGGTCACATCAATTGAAGAGTCGAAAGACTTGACATCACTATCTCTTGATGAACTCATTGGAAATATAAAAGTTTATGAGATGATCATCAAGAAAGATTCTGAAATAGTCAAAGCTAAGGGAGAAAGAAAATCTCTTGCTTTAAAGGCTAAGAAGGAATCTAGTGATTAAGAAAGTTTAACTTCCGGAAGTGAAGACAAAGAGTACGCCATGGCGGTTAGAGACTTCAAGAAGTTCTTCAAGAGAAGAGGTAGATTCGTAACACAACCATGGAACGACAAAAAGATGTTCCAAAGAAGCCGAGACGACAAGAATAGAAAAAGTGATAGAAAATGTTTTAGATGCGGTGATCTAAATCATCTTATTGGAGAATGTCCAAAACACCGAAGGACAAGAACCAAAGAGCATTCGTCGGAGGTTCTTGGAGTGATAGCGGTGAAGAAGATGATGAAAAGACTAAAGACGAAACATGTCTCGTAGCTCAAGCATCTAATGAGATATGTCTTGGAGTTGACTTAGAACCCGATGAGTGGATAAAAGATATCGGATGCTCTAAACATATGACAGGCAACCGAAAGCTCTTTTCGACATACAAGACATACAATGAAGGTAACGTCATTTTTGGTAGTAATCTTCGCGGTAACATCATTGATAAATGTACGATCTCTAATGACTCTTTCAATATAGATAATGTAGAACATGTAGATAACTTAAGATTTACCTTGCTAAGTGTAGGTCAAATATGTGATAATAAATGTAGAGTAACTTTCTCTGAACATGATAGTGAAATCACTAAGGATGGTAAAGTCATAGGTACATGTATTAGGAAGAAAGGCTTATACGTGATGAAATTAGGAAATAAGCCAAAAGACAAAATTTATCTTGCAACGATTGATGAAAACTCCACATTGTGGCATAGGAGATTAGGTCACACTAATATGTGTCTCATTCAATCGTTAGCATCTAAGGAATTAGTTAGAATCTTACCTAAGCTTAAGTTTGATCAACATTTCTGTGATGCTTGCAAAATTGAAAAACAAGCTCACGCTAGTCACAAAGCTAAGAATATGGTCTCAACGACTAGATGCTTAGAACTTTTCCATATGGATCTCTTCGGTCCATCCGCCGTACGGAGTTACGGAGGAAACCTCTACACCTTAGTAATAGTAGACGACTATTCTAGATTTACATGGACAAGATTCCTCAAAACTAAAAACGAAGCCTTCAATCAATTCGAAATATTTAGTAGGAAAATACAAAACCAACTAAGATGTTCTATAGTGTCGATTAGGACGGACCACGGTAGGGAATTTGATAATGAAGTGCAATTTGGAGAGTCTTGTAATGTCAACAGTATTACACATAACTTCCCGGCTCCATGCACTCCACAATCAAATGGCGTGGTAGATAGGAAAAATAAGACACTACAAGAAATGAGTAGAACCATTTTGAATGAACAATCATTACCATAAAAGCTTTGGTGCAACGCCGCAGATACCTCAACATACATCATCAACCGAATCCCAATTAGAGTCATCTTAGGTAAAACACCTTATGAATTCTTGAGCGGTAGGAAACCTACTCTTGATTACTTTAAAGTGTTTAGAAGCAAATGCTTCATTTTAAACACCAAAGATTACATTACTAAGTTTGACCTAAAGTCATACGAAGGTGTCTTATTAGGTTACTCCCAAAGTAGTAAAGCTTACATCATCCTAAACAAACACACCATGAAAATTGAAAAATCACTCAACGTGACATTCGATGAAACTCCTCTATCCTCTAAGACATCACCCTTGGTGGATGATGAATTAGATAAAGAAGAAGCAATTAAGGTTACCGAAAAGAAAAACTTAGAAAATGACATTGAGGATGAAACTTTAGAAATTGACGAAATAGTCAATATTAAAGAATCTAGGAATCATCCGTTAGAAAATGTCATAGGAAACCTTAGCCAAAGAACTCTTAGGTCACAAGCTCAAAACCAAAGTAACTTCTTTTGTTTTATATCAACTATAGAACCAAAGAATATGAATGAAGCCTTAACGGATGAAAGTTGGATAATCACTATGCAAGAAGAATTAAATCAATTGATGTTTGGGAGTTAGTACCACAACCTAAAAATATGACAATCATAGGAACTAAGTGGGTATTTAGAAATAATTTAGATAAGAACGGTGTCGTTTCTCAAAATAAGGCTAGGTTAGTCGCGCAAGGTTATAATCAACAAGAGGGCATCGATTATGATGAAACTTATGCCCTAGTTGCTAGATTAGAGTCTATTAGAATATTATTAGCTTATGCTTGCGCCTTAGATTTTAAGCTATTCCAAATGGACGTAAAAAGTGCATTCCTGAACGGTTTAATCAATGAGCAGGTATACGTGGCACAACCTCCGGGATTCATTGACTTCCAAAAACCAGATCATGTTTATAAACTCAAGAAAGCTTTTTATGGTCTTAAACAAGCACCCAAAGCTTGGTATGATAGATTGAAAGTTTTTCTTATTAAACATGAGTACAAAATAGGAATGGTAGATAACACGCTTTTTACTAAGAAGAAAAGTTCAAATCTCATCATCGTTCAAATATATGTCGATGACATTATATTCGGTTCGACTTGTCAAGACATGTGTGATGAATTTGCCAAAATCATGCATGATATGTTCGAGATGAGCATGATGGGTGAACTTAACTTCTTCCTTGGATTACAAATAAAACAAATGGAAGACGATATCTTCTTTAATCAATCTAAATATATTAAAAAAATTCTTAAGAAATTTGGCTTAGAAGGTTTTAAACCAATGAAAACCCACATGTCCTCGGATATTAAACTCACGAAAGACGAAGAGTGTGAGTCGAAAGATAGTACCAAGTATCGATGCATGACAGGTAGTTTACTCTACCTAACGGCAAGTAGGCCCGATATCATGTTTAGTGTCTGCCTTTGTGCATGCTTCCAAGAGGATCCCAAAACCTCTCATCTTGAAGCGGTTAAGCGTATCTTCTGATATATTAAAGGCACTACACATTTAGGATTATGGTATCTTAAGGGGACCGACATAGAAACCGTAGTTTATGCCGACTCTGATCATGCGGGAGATTATGTGGACCGAAAGAGTACTAGCGGTATTTGTACGTTCGTGGGATGTTGTTTAAAATCTTGGTTCTCGAAGAAACAAACCGCTCTTGCTATATCCACAAGCATTATGGATGAAACAAGCTCTTATCGACTATGACATTCGACTCGACGACGTCCCGATCATATGCGACACTAAAGGAGCGATTGACCTTAGCAAAAACCCGGTGCAACATTCTCAAACTAAACATATCGAAATTCGTCACCACTTTCTTCGTGATAATGTCCAGAAAGGACATATCTCTATCAAAAAGTGTCGTTCGTCGACAATATTGTCGACATCCTCACTAAACCTCTTAAACGTGAATCGTTTAAGTATATATGTCTTGGTTTAGGAATGATGGAATACATTCCATAAATCATTCTTCTTTTCTTCTAGTCTCGATTCTAGTCCGTGTTCCATTTCATGTCGTGGCAACTTAATTACTTCATCCGAAGTATTTTAAGTATTTTTAATTTACGAAATGCAAATTAAAACGTCACTCCTCCTATAAAATATTTGTCAAAAATTCTCGTCCAAAACACCTCCACTAGAGGCGGGCCCCATATCATGGGCGGCCCCATGATTAAATCAGGCGGCCCCCATATCGATATGGGACCGCCACCAGTCGGGACTAAATGTCTGCACATCATTTTGTTAAACCCAAAAACAAACACCCTCTCCTCCTAAAATCTACAGCGATGAAACACACCAAAAACCACCAAAAACTTCAAATCGATCAAATTAACTCAAATTGAAGGTGTAATCATCTTTAATAATCATTCCTAACATCACAAAGATCATCAATTGTAAGTCACTTCGTTTATTTTCTTTCAAATTTGTGTCTAGGGTTCATGATGAACACAAAATCAAAAAATAGGGATTTTCATTTTTCTTTTGTTTGTGTGCAATTAGGACTATAATAACACAATGTATAACTAATATGCTTCCCGTAGACATAAGATTTGCATAATTGAATGTGTTTGTCAAAAGTTTTCATTCGCACAAAAACCCTAATTTTCTTTCAAAATCACTCACGTTAGGAACACCATAAAATTGTTTTAATACACCCTAAAAATATTTTTGCATGCATGCATGATGATCTCATGAACAAAATTCAAAGTACATAATTCATATGTATTTTTCGACATGTTTGGATGAGCAAAATTAAATAAAGGAGTGTTTGGGTTAACTCATAGGTTTTTATTTTAGAGTCGAGTTAACCGCAACTCCACATTTGTTGTAATTAGGCACACACTAGGCACAAATTCTTGTTAACATTATGAGTACATACTAATAAAATATGGTATTATTTGCTTATTTTAGGTGACAATGCCTCGCATCACCAGATTAGATCACCAAAACACTCGTAACTACATTCCAATCATATCTAATGAATTTGATCAACCTCAAAACACACTTAAACTTTTTGAAAAATGATACTTTCATGAGGGTCTGGTTGTAAGTCAAAACTTTGAAAATATGAACTACCTCAATGCCAAGTTTGAGTCTATCGGGTTCGAGTGTCTTATGAAAATAAATGAGCAAATCGTTCCCCGTTTTGTTCTTGAGTTTTATAGTCAACTTGAATTTGAATATAATCCAGAAGGTCATTTCGTCGTTCATTTTTTCATTCAAAATAAATCATTTTCCTTCACTTTAGAAGATTTCGGTCATATTTTGAAAGTTCCTATTAAAGGTCATTGCTCGTACTCTGACAAGTGGTCACTTGACTACTTGGAGATTAGCACTCCGACAAAAGGTCGTTATCAAACCACTCCTCCTTCCCCAAGTGTCATTAAAACCCTCATTAAAACTCCTCGACAAGGCCAAATAACTCGTGTTCGTAACAAGAAAACCATTAATGTTGATGAAAACGGAATTTTAAATCGCGAAATTCAAAATCATATGAAGTCTTGGGTCGAGATCATTCGTGAAAATGTATTATATCTAGTATGTCATCGTGATCATGTCCCAGCATGTCTATGTCATATGATTTATTGCATTGTAACCTCCACCAAATACAATCTAGCGTTTTTCATTCTAAAACGAATGGAACACATTCGATCATTACCTAAGGTCAATCTACCTTACGGGATGTTATTGACTAGATTGTTCAATCATATTCTATCAAACTTTCCCAAGTTTCCTGATGATCGGTACATCTTATGCTATCGTGTCATGCATCCTCTCGCTCCTCATTATGAGCAAAAGACGTGATCGGATCATGGCACGAAAAGATGTCGCTCTTTCAATCCTAGCTCATCTTCCAACGTCCTTGATCATTCATCATCATCTCATCATGTAGATGAAAATGATGAAGAATCTTTTCATTCTAATACTCCCTCACCATCTCAACTCATCAATTCCTTGTCAAATGTTGTTCCTAGAGTCTTTGAAAACCCACCTCATGAAAATCAAACAATGCACACTTACCAAACTAAAATCCTAAACCATCAAAGTCAACATCGAGATGAGTACCGAAAAGGGTTAAGGTCAATCGAAAGAGCTCTAAAGAACGCGATGAGGGGTAGCAAGAAGTGAAGAAACTTGAAGAATTATTAGTTACTTACTATTACTACTATCTTTTATATCACTAAGTACTTTATACTTTGATACTACTTGGTTTCATGGATTTATTATTACTAGGATTTATGATCATAAGTAGGCAATGCAATTTTCCATGTGTGATCTTTCAATTTTATCATCCATCACTATATTTACATGATATTTGAATTATTAGACTATATAACATTGCCATGAATATTTAAATATTGTACGCCTACCTAATTGCTTAATAAATTCAACTTTGCCTTAAACTAGTTCTATTATATCTAGTTGCCCAAGTTAAAATTAGTTGATTATTGAGTATTAGGAGTTGCTGCATCTTTTTGTCTCAAGCCATTCTTTTCTGCACTTAAGAGACAAAGTTAGGTAAACTGGGAGAAATTCGCCAATACCAGAAAACGGCCCCCAAAAAGTGGTGGCGCCCCCTAATATATTTGGGACCACCCAATCTTTATGGGACCACCGACAGGAGGGAACAAAATTTCCAGTCTTATCTCTTTTTCTGCAACTTTGACCCTCCTACCTATAGATTCAAGCTGGCATTTCTCTGTTTAGACAAACCACTTCTTACACCTTTTTCACTCAATGCCATGCTTTTCTATCTTTCCCCATCTCCTTCATTATTTAAACCACAACATATCTTTGTTTCTTCATCATCCTCTCCACTTCTCTTCTTCTTCTTATCTTTTTCATCAATATCTTGTTCAAACCCTCCTCCAAACTTCTCAAGGAAACCTAGAATTTTGGTAAGATGAGTTTAGAAGCGCACTACACCTACACCAAAATCTCCTCCCCCCCTCTTAAAATGCCTCACCTTCACCTTAACCACCTACCAGCAATCCAAATTGGGAACAAATGGTGAATCAACTACACCAAATTTCTGAACTCCTTGAAACAAATCTCCATCATGCAACTAATGCCTACTCTCAAATTCCACCCTCTCCACGCTCTCCACCGCCACCTTTAATCCATCCCGCTACTCGACCAAGTAAACTTTCATTCGAGGTTTTGTCATTGTTGCATGTGCACCCGAAATCAATTTCAATCAATAAGGAATGAGCTCAATTTCATTCAGTTTCTTCTCATTCGCCCCATTCTTTAAGCTCGCACACAACCAAACCGTGCTTCACCTACCTCTCCTTTCTCACCCTACAAAACACTTTTTGGAATCAAAATTTTAACTTCCCATGCTTTACTTCTTTAATCCACTGCCTCCAAAATAAATAATCTTCATCCTCACCATCTTCATCATCTTCACAATTATCTTCTTCAATTTCCTTTCACTTTCATGGATTCCACCCAAGCTTCATCATCTAACACTTCCAAGAAATTAAACTAACCATCACTCCACCTAGACAACTCTTTGTGAACATATCTAGTGATGAAGATGACACTACCACACCTTCTCCCATAACAAAATCCTCCTTTCCATCTCTACCAAATGCACCATCAAACACTCCATCAACCAAAGATACATCATCTACCTTTGGCACTACATCTTCCTTATTTGAGTCAAAACCTTAATCTTTACCTCCTTCCTCAAATGACACACCATCTCCTCAACCATCAAAACCCTTTCTTAATGATATCATGGATGCACCTCCAAGACCTTCAAACCCAATTCCACTCCAAAGCCATCCTTCCTTAGACATCACTCTATCATTGTCACCAATCACTCATCTTGGTCATATTCTTGATACTCCTTCACCACCTTTACAACAACCACCACCTCAACCACCTCTCATGGGTCACCCTATTTACATTAACTACCATGAATATCATGGACCAACTTGTCTTTGTTGTTTTCATAATCAAAACCTCTTCTTCACTCTTAGGGATGAGATAAATTTAATGTTTGCTCAGTTTGAGTATCTTCTTACCTCCGCCATTGCCTCACCATCTCTACCTCATCTTTAAAACATCTTCATTAATTCTAAATAATGCTTTACCCAAACCTTTTGCTCAAAGCCACTATCTATAACTCAAGAATCATCTAGGAATTATGAAGTATTAAGACTATTAGGGTAGTAGTATTTAAACTTAGTATATCTATGTATTGGAAGAAATTCATATTATCACGCATAAGTTTACTTTACGTATGAAGTAGTTTTGTTATGTGAGTATGAATTTTATTTATGATAAATGAATGGTATCTTGTTATTATGAGGAATGTGTGCATTATGGCTTACTATGGCTATTTCTTCCTTTCTCTACATTAGCCATGTATATTTTGTCGTGATCATTGCTACTTGCTAGAATGTTCTCTTGGCACTTGTATTTCGAACTTGGTTTTATAGCAAATATGTAAGATCGATCCCTTGGGGCCCCAAAAGAGGGGGCGTTTGGCATCGTCGAATTCTTTTCTACTATATCTCGAGGATTAACCTTTTTGGATTCGAAAAAGGGGAGAAATGGATTAAAACTCATTTATAACTTGAATTTTTTTATTTAAAATGAGTTTTTGTCATCATAAAAAATGAAGAGATTGTTAAAACAAATAATGCTTAAAAAATTTATTTATATTTTTCAACTCCTCTAGGTTTTGAAGATGACAAAATATAAAAGCATTCACGATAAAAATAAATGTTTACATGTTATTAATCATAAACTTCTATTTCGACATAAATCACTTAAGGTATGGATAAACAAATCATTAAGCTTAATTAGTGATCAAGAAAATAATTTTTCTTATTAATCCATCACATTTCTACAAAACTATATTTTTACATAATTACATAAAATAAGTTTTGTTATATAAAAATAATGTTTTATTTTAAAACATAAATTTGAAATTCAAATTTTCCCCTAAAACCGAATATAACTCACCAGGATAAACCTTCCCCACAAAAGGACAAAATCAGAGCGTCAGTCTACGGACGGCCCCCAGATATATCTGGGATCGCTGGGACCGCCACTAGCTGACCGTTAGGGATTCGTGGCTATAAATACTACACTATTTTCAGCAGAAAAACATACCTCTTTGAACGATTTTTCAGTCTTCTTTCTCTCTCTAAACATCCTTTCTCTCACTAAATATCTTGATCACTAACATAGTTTAATCTTGTTTCAAGTGATCAAATCTCATCTTCTATCTTCTTGAGGACAAGCAAATCCCAAGTGTAGGGGTATTTGATGAGGTGTCATTTTATACACTTTTTCGGGGTCGTTTAACCCCCAAAATCGTGCATTTATGCCCAAAATAGGTACTTAATCGTTCCTTTTTAGGTATTTTGCATTTGGAAGACATTTGGAAGAATTACACGTGACTTGGGCTCATTTGGAGAAGAAACGGACAAGACTACGGACCTACACCAATATCTATCAAGAATGTCTCTAAAGTGGCTGGAGATGGCGTCACAAATACAACGTGACGCCGTCACCACGAAGACCAAGACGGCGTTACCATATCTCATGACGACGTCACAGTACACGACCCAACCGAATATCTAGAATATTCTATTCATGACGGCGTCACGATAAAAACGCGACGCCGTCATAGCATTTTTCCTATATATACAAACTCGAATTTAGGGTTTTGACTGTGTAACTTTAGAATAAAAAGAGGGTACGAACCCTAGTTCGTTTAGTAGCTGTTAGGGACGATTTTAGGGCCTAAAAACCCTATTGTACTTCCTCCAACTCATGTTTTAATCAAGTAAGGTTTACTTAATCATTCATTATGTCTATGTGTTGTTTGATCTATCTATGCTCTTGCTTTACCTTTAACATGCTTGGCTAAACCTCCTATTGTGTTTATTTATGATTGTATGAAACCTAGAATGTAGATCTTAGTGGTGTTGCTTCTTGTGATGGATGTGCACGTTAGGTCTTAGAAAACCAGCTTTTGTCTGTATCGCTGTTGATATGTCTAGGGAAACGTGATTGTGTAGAAAGGATACCATCAGGTAACAGTCTTCATACTACCTTACGCGTGCGTTGCTCTAGCGGCATACTAAGTAGACGGTGGGTTCGTGTAATTCGTTCATGACTTAGGAAATAGTTACACAGATCATCACAAGGGTGACAAGGCAACAACACTGGGAGAAGCAATCTAAGGATTAATACATGATTAAATAAACACAATCTTTTATCTTATTGTTATCACTAAATTAGTTTAGATTTATATTTAGCTAATAGCTAAAACCAAACCTCCTCTCAAATATATAATTTACTCGCTTTCCATAAAATACAAAAATACAAAAATAATCTTCCTTCAACCCTTATAATTCTGTTAGACCGTGATCAAGCCTTCCCAACCTATTCCTCGAGTGAACAATAACAACCCCCCGAGTCTTGCCTATACTACTACTACAACGATTAGGTGCTCTACCTAGGGAGTTGTAAAACTTCTTGTTGAAGTCTAACAACGACCGCATCAAGTTTTTGGAGCCGCCGCCTGGGGAATAGTTAGGTTTTGATCATAGTTTAGCTTAGTTCTATTTGCTTGAATCATTTCAAATAAGATTATATTTTTTGTCAATTAGCTTTCTCGTAGTCTATCTCTTTTTTGTGTATTTGTTCATAAAAATGTCATTCCTCAACATGTTGGATGAAATCACACTTGAGTCGTTAACGGAAGAGCAATTTAAGTGCTTCATAGAATATTACCGTGAAAATTATCCGGAAGATTATAAAAGCGACTTAGAGAATTTTGAGGAAATATATAAAATGATGAATGGTGGATTAGAATATCCTCGCACACATAATGCCTCACCTAGTGAAATTAATGAACCACATGAGCCTTCACCTAGGATGTATTCGTATGAACAACCTTCGTGTTTAGGATCAACTTTTGTTGGTGAGACCCTTAGGAAAAGTGACCAATTGCATCAGACTTTTAAGAAGAGCTCCATAGCAATGACCCATAAGTTAGATGACATGATAGAATTGCCTAAGTCACAACCTAAGAGAACATATAACGAGGATTTAAAATGTGAGATAGTTATGGTTAAGATGCCTAAGTGCATGGCATGGTTAGATGATGAGCCTATAGGTGACCTAGATATGATGAAGGATAAGGTGGATAATCCGAGCCCACAATGCACCCCACAAGTCCTCCCATCAATTGAGTTATACACACCGCCCGTGACTCACCCGAAATAAGTAGAAAAGACCATAGGAATCCCAATAGAGG
>BQNB010102687.1:5848-24188 GCA_026074375.1 Tanacetum coccineum | reverse complement strand
TTCGAGTCTTGCTCACCCCCGACTTCCACTTCCCTTTTTTTTTGGGTTTTATAAAAAACTTATAGAACAAAAGTTGTAGAGCACCTAAAGATAAGCAACTTTTCTAAAAGCAATATAAGCTAAAACTCAAAAATAAGCTCTCAAAAAGCTAATGAAAAAGCTGTTTTCAGAAAGTGAGCTTTTGAGCTCCAAAAAGCTAAATTTCACTTATAAGCTTGCACACAACTCATTTTAAGTTCAATTTTGAAAACAAAAACTGTTCTAGAAAGCTTAAGATGTGTAAAAGTTAATTATGAAAAGCTAACTTAACTGAAAACACTAAAAGATCTCTAAATCTAATGATCAAAAGAGCAAACTCAGAAACTATAACTTTAGGCTTAAAAACTAGATAAGCTAAATTGCACAATAAGCTATTACAGGATTTGAGCTTTTGAAAACTTAACAACCTACTTATAAACTATTAATCCAAATCATAAAAACAAATTCTAAAAGCTAGAAATCAAAATTTAAAAGCTAAGTTCTAGTTACTACTGTTTTTTGTTTTTTTAGGTTTTTTTTATGAAATTTAAAAGCTATTTTACCCTAGGAAATAAGCTAGAAATGAAAAACAAGTTTTAATCTATACTAAGCTATATAAAAACTATAAGACTACTAAATCTTAACTTCTAAATTCTACTTAAACTGGTTTAAAAGATGATCAAAGATGGACTGCAAATGGTCTACAAATGTCTATCTGATGCAAATGACCAAATGGTTAAAACCAAATTGCAGGTTACCTTAATGGTAAAACCTGCAATGAACACACTCAATGAGTGCAAATGAACTCCTATTAATCAAAATCCAAACCTAGGAAGGCTTGGATCAAATTTTAACAATCAAAGAAAAAAAGGAAAAACTCCCCTGGTGTAGGAACAAAGAAATTAAGCTTAAACTTTTTATATTTTGAAATCTAACCTATGAAAACAATTTTATTACTGATTTAAAGTGATAATGAAAATGACTTAAGCAAATATCACAACTCAGTTTGAGTTTTAAGGGTAAAAACAACACTAATCCAAACACTCATTTAGACTTATGAACATTTATTAAAACTTGACTAAATGAAATCTAGCTAGCAAATCTAAAGTACTAGATCTCAAATAGCTTATAACAAGCTTGATAAACATAAATCAATAATCAACTAAGCTAGAAGATGAAGACAGGAAAAGTAAAGGGACACTTACAGTCAACCTTAGCTAAACAAAGGTTCAATATGCTCAAGGAGCTTAGTCTACAGCTCTAGCTTATCCTTTTGGATAAGCTAGTTAAGTCCTTGGAAGCTCTTCCATTTTTAGCTTCCCTTCCATAAGCCTTATATCAAATAGCCAAGGTTTTTAACTGTTTTTAAAGTTAAAGTAGATTAAAGACTAATTGAGCTTAACCTGTGCTTATAGACTCAGATAAGCTTGTAGAGAGCTTGTGAGAATAGCTTATGAAACATTTGATCAAAATATTTGAGATTTATATAAAAAGCTTATAAGTAAACAAGTGATGAAACTAAACTTACGATTTTATTAAAGCTAAAAACAGATTACAGGATTTGAAAGATGAAATTACAAAGACTGAAAATTACATTTAAATGAAAAATAAGCTAAAAGCTAAATTAAGCTATTCTAAAAGCTACCCTAGATATCTGTGTGTGTGAGAGTGTGTGGCTGTATATAGCCTGTCTCTGAAGCTTCTAGACCCCTTGGTTGTTACACGTTCCTCTCATCATTGGCCATTGATCATTTCTCAATCATTGGATCCATCTCGTACACTGTTGGATTAGATTATCTTACACAGATTGCCAACGTGGCAATCCGTGATGTGACAACCTTATGTTACTTCTGAGTGTAGACTGAGCGCAAAATATCCCTTTCCTTGTGCTTCCTTACTAGCCCGCGTGGCATATCTTGAAGGGTATTGACCAATGAGAGCTTGTGAATGACGTTTGTTGCTGCCAAGGTGTACTTTAACACCTGAATTGTTCTTTTTGTCCTTAAATTAGGATTTGCCTCATGATTTGACTGAGAGGTTAAATTGGGGAAGGAGATGAACAGTAAAACTGTTTCTCCCGCCCAATTTTTAACTGAAAGGGGGTGTATGTTTGAGTTTGACCTGGGTTAACTTGGGAGTTATAACATAAATGGGCCATGGATGTGGGTTTTGGGCCAAGGAAATGGTAACAGGTTTTAGGCTTAGTCTTAATAACAAGGATAACAATTGTTAACTTTTATAAATAAAAGTTAATGACCGTTAGGACTTTTAAGGATTATTTTTGTAAATTGGTTTATAAATGAGGGGACTGGTTTGGTAACTTTGGAGATTTTTGCCATTTTGTGACCTTGACTTTGGTTGACTGAGAGTTGACTTTTTGAGTTTGATAGCTTCCTCCCGGCTTTTTGCGTGCTCTTCCGTTCCCGTGTTCGTGTTTGCCCGGTTTTGACTGTTTACTTTTGATTTTTGCTTTATCCGTACCTACACAATCACAAAGACAAAACAAGCAATATTCAAGCATTTAAAGCACAATTTTATCTTTTTAGGGTCAATTTTGATATAAAATGGATATGTGTTTTCACACATATCAATCAACCATATAAGGGGCAAGGTAGTATGAAGACTGTTACCCGATGGCATCCTTTCTACACAATCATGTTTTCCTAGACATATCAACATCAATACAAACAAAAGCTGGTTTTTTAAGACCTAACATGCATATTCATCACAAGAAGAATCACCAGTAAGACCTACATCCTAGGTTTCATAAAATCATAAATAAACACAATAGAAGGTTTAGCCAAGCATGTTAAAGGTAAAGCAAGAATAATAATGAATCAAACAAAACATAGACATATTGAATGATTAAGATAATCTTACTTGATTAAAACATGAGTTGAAGAAAGTACAATAGGGTTTTGAGGCCCTAAAATCGTCCCTAAAAGCTGCTAAACGAACTAGGGTTCGTCCCTTTCTTTTACTCTAAAGTTACACACTTAAAATCCTAAAAACGGATTTGTATTTATAGGAAAATCGTTGCGACAGCGTCACGTGTTAATCGTGACGCCGTCATGTATAGAATATTCTAGATAATGGGTTGGGTCATACAATCTGGCGCCGTCTGAAAATCTTGTGACGCCGTCTTGAGATGGGTTGTGACAGCGTCACGTGTAATCTATGACGCCGTCTCCAGCTTCTGAGTAGAGATTCTTGAGAGATGTTGGTGTAGGTTCGTAGTCTTGTTCGTTTCTTCTCTAAATGAGCCCAAGTCACGTGTATTTCCTCCAAATGCCTTCCAAATGCTAAATACCTGAAAAAGAACGATTAAGTACCTATTTTGGTCATAAATTCACGATTTAGGGGGTTAAACGACCCCGAAAATGTGTATAAAATGACACCTCATCAAATACCCCGACACTTGGGATTTGTTTGTCCTTAAGCAAATGAGCTTTTCTACATACTCTTTAAAAGTATTTTACAACACAACCTTCTAGACCCCATAATTAAAAGCACGGAAAGTAATTACTAGCACCTCACATAAGTGTTTGGGATTCTCTCTTTCACTCGGGTGTATAATAAATTATAACATATAGGGGATACGGAAAATCAACACTCATTACCTGTCATAGCATATAAATTACCATAGGCTTGGTAAAGGATCAAACCTTCACTGCTAGGCGCAAGCATTATTCATTACTATCTAAGAGGTATTTTTAAAGGGTTGTGGGGGTATAGGTGTAAGATAACATATAATGGAAATGGAAATGGATGGGATACATTTGGGTGGCTTTGGGTGAATTTGGAGTGGAAGGGTTAGCTAATTATTTACACGAATACATGCTGGTTTGGTTGCTAAGCCAAGACTCGGACGAAGATATACAAACTCTACACAACTCTACATCAATCTCTTTTCTTTTTCTTTTCTCTTTTTTTTGAATAACATAATACATCATAACTTGGGGTTTATAACACGTACCCCTACACTTGAGCTTTTACATGCTCGATATTTACAATGTAACTAATGACCTGATTTGAGATGGATCAAAATAACATGGAGATCATCTAACAAATATATGGGGGTACTAACTTAACTTTTCTTCCCCATTCTTTCGCAAAATAAATACCACCATGAATCCCAATCATCCCAAAATAGTATTTACAAGGATAAGGACTTAGCAACCATGTACTCAATAATTAACTTGGGTTAAAACAATAATGTACTAAAAGTGAGTACATACAAAGTAGGCTAAGGCGATTTGGGTATAACGATTAGTTTAAGGGTGACAATGCTCTTCATTAATAGTCCGGCTTAACCAGAAAATTACGAGAACCGTTGATGCAGTCGTCGTAAGACTTCTACACGAAGTTTTACAACTCCCTACGCAGAGTACCTAACCATTGTAGTAGTAGTATAGGCAAGACTCGGGGGTTGTTATCGTTCTATAGGGGAATAGGTTGGGAAGGCTTGATCACGATCTAACAGAATTCTAAGGGTTGAGGAAAGATTCTTTTTGTGTTTTTATATTTTATGAAAGCATGTAAATTCATATATTGGAGAGGTGGTTGGTTTTAGCTATTAAACTAAATTTTAACTAAACTAATGGTGATAACAATATAATAAAACACTGTGTTTATTTAATCATGTATTACTCCTTAGATTGCTTCTCCTAGTGTTGTTGCTTTGTCACACAAACAAATGGATCAAAGTCGACAATATGGAATTCTACAAAAGATGGAGGAAAGATTTAGTTTCCTAATACAATTAAGATTCCTTTGTAAGTCTTATGGACTCTCTATATAAGGAGATCCCTAGACATAGTTTATGTGTGCACAAGATAAGATGTAGACATCTAGAGTATGTGGTTTAGCCCTAAGGTCAAGGTGTTCTTGATCCCTATTACAGTTAGGTAATCGTTCTATACTGATCATATAGAATTAGGGCTTGTATGAATGTAAAACCTTGTGAAAATAACATTGTTTATTTATATTCCGTTGTGCATCTACATACTTTGTTATTTTTGATCCTAGGAGCTTAAACGATTCTCCATAATTAGTATCAGATCCATGTGGCTCATGATCTAGGATTCTACAAGGTTTTATGGTCGAACTAGAGAGGGTAAATTGATTTGTGTTTCTGTTTTTGGTAAACTGGTGAAATTCAATGAACTAGGGTTTTCAACAAACCCTAATTCAATAAAACAGAAAAGTAGAAGTTGATGTCATTCTGATTATTTGAGCTAGATGTTTAACAATGATTGTCAAGATCTGGTTTTGGAAAAACGATTTTTCTTCCAGGTTTATACGTGGCAAAACATGACGAGCTCAAGATGCAAGGTGATCCCATTGAACAACGTTACGAGGTTCATGATGTTTTAAGAGTTTGAATGCATCAATTACAGGCTGAGACACAACTTAATGAAGAAACTAAGATTGTACAAAACCCTAATTCAACTAGGGATTTTGTTAAAACTACTACTGTTGTGACATGATTTGGAGTAAACCCTAATTCACTAGGGTTTCAATACTATTTTTGCATAATTGTTGGAATTTTATGACAAGAAGCTAAGTTGTTTTGTGATATCGCAGTTAGGGTTTCGTCTATACCTACTACCGATGATCTTTGTTTGATTTTGTTCATTAATGCTGCTAGCTTAGAGGAAACTTGTTAATGCTGCTTATGTTCGTTAAAGCTGCTCATGCTCGTTAATACTGCTCGAATACAAGTTTGTGCTGTTTGTGTATTACAATAGTACTGCCTGCTAACAGTACTAAATTCAAAGCAATGCTACTTAATGCTGCTAGTTGATTGTTTATGCTGCCAATTTATAATTAGTACTGCCAAAGATGATACAAGAGAAGGTTAGTGCTGCCAATGGAATTTACTGCTGTCACGGTTAAAGTAGGTTGTTTTTACCTATTTATTAAAGCTTAGAGGTTCATGTTTAGCTGTGTATGTTCATTGTGTGGCTACTGGATACGATATATAGCTTCAAATCTCAAAATGAAACAAGTTTTATATGTTCTGATCGTTTGCGGACATAACAGGTTAGTTACTACTTTGTTACTAGTAGTTACTACTGCTCAGGCTTAAAAGGTACTACTGTTAGCTTTGTTCGATGTTGAATAACACACATGGTTTGGATCTTGGATAGAACAGAATGTTTGATTAAATGGTTATATTTTTGGAGTTAATTGCAAAAGGTGGTTACGGAGACAATTGTTTATCACTTATTTAACGATTAAGTGGAATTTTCACAAGTGTGTGTTCTTATCATATCTTAAAGTCGAGTTTGGTTGGATTATGACTTTGAAGATAACTTGTTCGAGCTTAAAATCAATGTTGACGAAGACTTGTCAAATCTAGCAATGTGTGTTCTATAAACTTTTGGTGCTTAAAGTGCACATTTGCTATCACTTAAAGGAGTTACGTTGTAGTGGTGTCTCATTTAGATAAGGATTTTGTTAAGAGATTGAGGTCTACTTATACTTCAAGGAATTATGTATGAGTTTGGAGTCATGTGGATAGTACAAGACATAAGACACAAGTTTCGGGTATTAATACTTCAGCATCACAGTTTTATTATACTGAGTTTTCTCCATCAGTAGTCATTACAAAGAGCCAACAGAATAAGAGATTCAAGAGATGGTTAACATATTGGTTTTAGGGGAAGCATATGATAAAGTGTTTAACCATTTGGATATGTTACATGCACCACTTGAGGGGAAGGTTTTGATTCTTACTACTGCTAAGTCATTATTACTACTGCTAGTTTAAGTTTCTACTGCTTAAGTTCATTATTCTTATTATGCGTCATGGAGGATAATTTGAGACATTGGAAAGCTTGGATTAGAAGTTTGATATATGGTTTGTAGTTGTGAAGATCAAAGTTGCATATGTTCACAAGTCCCCTAATGGATAATGACAAAAAGGGGAAGATGTTACAAAGATGATATTATTTGCAACTTATTATGTGTGGTGGCATGGCATGGAACAAGATGTTGAAGACTTCATTGTGTTGAAGAAGTTTCAACAAGTTCAAAGGAAATCTTAAGTTAAGGGGAAGATTGTTTCATTCATGGAAGATCAGATTTGAAGATGAAGATTGCTGAAGATTAAGCTACTATGGATCATCTTGGAATCAGTTTATAGTTTGTTTTGTCATCATCAAATAGAGGAAGATTGTTGAGATTTATTAATTTGATGATACAAAAGGATTTGCTTAAAAGGATAAAGAATGAAACAAATGGATAAAAGTCAACAATATAGAATTCTACAAAAGATGGAGGATTCTAAAAGATTTGCATATAAGATAAAGATCAAAGATTAGGAAAGATTTAGTTTCCTAATATAATTAAGATTCCTTTGTAAGTCTTATGGACTCTCTATATAAGGAGATCCCTAGACATAGTTTATGTGTGCACAAGATAAGATGTAGACGTCTAGAGTATGTGGTTTAGCCCTAAGGTCAAGGTGTTCTTGATACTTGTTACAGTTAGGTAACCGTTCTATACTGATCATATATAATTAGGGCTTGTATGAATGTAAAACCTTGTGAAAATAACATTTTTCTTTATTTATATTCCGCTGTGCATCTACATACTTTGTTATTTTTGATCCTAGGAGCTTAAACGATTCTCCACAGTTTGCTCACTCCTTAACTCGAACAAGCTAAAGGTATAACATCTAAGGGCGAACCTCACATTTTGGGGGGTGGAATTTGAGGGTTTTTGTGCTAGTAATATAGATTCCTATCCATGAGACGCTCTTAATACTTGGTTTTCGTCGGTATGTCTCATAATTTTTTTTAAATTTAGGTCAAAATCACCTCTTATGCTATGTTTCGATATATTACCCATCATTTTAAGGACAAAGCAAATGGCAAATGAAAGAATAGTTTCTAAGGCTTATTTCCCCCTACACTTAAGTTGAACATTATCCCTAATGTTCTATAGAAGTACCTGTAAAAACGAATAAAGGGAAAAGAAAACAAGGAAGAGAAACTAGTACTCCCCTAGTTTGCCCACTAATGGAGAAGAAACATGTGATAACTGGTTAAATCGTCATCCAATGAAACTTCCTAAGAACTTCCAAGCTTCTTCTCATCAAATATAACCTGTAATCAAAGAAAAAGACAACTATACCAAGCATAAAATGTGCGATATAATAATATACAATTATGAAATTAGGGTTTGACTCGATAAAGCAGTAAAGATAGGATGAGAGAATTGTCAAACTCGTTGGTTTTGCAGGTTTATAACAGAAGAGTACATATTTTAAATGTTATGCGAGTTTTATTTTCAAAAATAATTAAAAACTTTAAGTTTTCTGGACCTGGGCGTTTGACGCCGTCAGGAAAATCCTAACGCCAACACAGGTGTCGTGGTGACGGCGTCACGTGTAAATCGTGACGTCGTCTCCACGTTCTGTGAAAATGAAATTTTTGTTTTTGATGAAAATTTTCCTGCACTTGATTTCATAAGTTAGTTCTTGTACAAATAGCTGCATAAAACCTGAGTTTTGACAATTTATTCATATGACTCAAAACTGACGCGAATTAATCTAAACAATTTATTTAACGTGTTTGAACTTGGTTCTAAAAACCGGATAAATTCCCCTACACTTATTGTTGCAAAATACCTTTGATTAAAATTAAGACGAGGTTAAGAACAATACAAAGTATGATTACAAGATAAAGTTCGAACATGATAGAATAAAATGAAAAGAGTAAAACACACGACACTCCTAATATGCGATAAAAGTAAATATTAGATTGCCACCCAAAAAGTGCTTTTTTATTTTATGAGTCTTGTAGCTAGACTCGAAGTCACACGTTCTTACGTGACTTCTCTTTTGTTATCCATCATCTCTTTTTGTAACCTCATCAAATGCCTAATTCCTCTCCTACTACCCCCGTCTTGCTTGTACTTATCTCCAATAAGTAAGCTTTGGTAGTAGTGCGTCCTTCCATGGACAAAGTTTTCTTCATAGGCGGACGGGGGTATGGAATCGGTGCTCAAACCCAAAAGTCTTGTTTCCTTGAATATCTCCATGGTGTGAGGCATTTTAAATGTGATCTTCTCATCATCTTGATCAAACATGACCGTTCCTTCTTCTTTATTGTAGACAAGGCCGGTTTCATCTATGAAAGGTCTTCCAAAAACCATTTCTCCAAGGTGGCGATCGATAATGGTAGTGGTATCTTCCAATATCATAAAGTCGCATTCGTAGGTGAAGCTTTTTATGAAAAATTTTAAACGTCTCACTCTTCCTACAAAGTTGCTAATCTTATCGGGGTTTGACGGTTTTTGCCTGGATCTAAGCTCATAAGTCATGATCTGATTATATTGATGCCTAGACATGATATTGATTGGTGATTCTAGTTCTATGTAAGCGTGTCTCTTAAAGAAGTGACCGATCATGAAGGAAATTTTAATGTTGTTTAGGCTTCTAGCTCTTATTTTTGCCTTTACCCATGGGGGTCGAGGATTCTTTAACAACCATTCATGATGTGAATAGTTCCTTATGGTAAGCTAGTTCTTTCTCAGTAGGGAACCTATCCTTGAACAATTCTTCCTCAAAATTGTTTCTTTGCTGCGTTCTTAATTCAAGTTCCTTAATTCTTTCTTCAAGGTCAAAGATTTCAGAGTCTTGGAAATCGGTTGGTTAATTCGTTCATGTTTTTGAAGAGGAGAGAATTATTGTTTTTCCTCATTTGTAAAAGCTTGGTTTTATTCAGGCATAAACTTAGCGTGAGTAGTGACAGATGGTTCTTGAGAAGAGGATCCTAAGATCGATGATGCATTCGCATTCTCCATAGTGAAGAGTGAAATAGTCTATGGAAATTACGAACAAACACACAAAGAAAAGATAGACTACGAGAAAGCTAATATGCGAAAATTAAATCTTACTTGAAAGGATTCAAGCAAGTAGAACTAAGCTAAACTATGATCAGTACCTAACTATTACCTATACAGCGGCGCCAAAAACTTGTTGCGGTTGTCGTAAAGGACTTCTATAAGAAGTTTTACAACTCCCTAAGCAGTGTACCTAACCGTTGTAGTGTAGTATAGGCAAGACTCGGGGGTTATTATCGTTCTCTAAGGGAATAGGTTGGGAAGGTTTTGATCATGATCTAACAGAATTCTAAGGGGTGAGAAAAGATTCTTTTTGTATTTTTATGTTTATAGGAAAGCAGGTAAATCATATATTTGAGAGGTTTGGTTGGGTTTTAGCTATTAAACTAAATATAAACTAAGCTACTGGTGATAACAATATAATAAAAGATTGTGTTTATTTAAATCACTATTACCCCTAGATTGCTTCTCCTAGTGGTTGTTGCTTGTCACACATGTGATGAATCTAGTAATCCATTACCTAAGTCATGGAAAGAATTAACACTAACCCGCCGTCTATTTAATATTCTGGTCCCGTTACGGCAACGCACAAGTAAGGTTAGTAATGAAGACTATACCAGGCTCCTAAGAGTATATTAAAATGCATTTGAGATATATAAGAGTGATTCAACAATAAGGGGCAAGTAGTATGAAAGCCTCGTTTTACCCGATGGTAATCCTTCTACACAATATGTTTTCCTAGATATAACAACATCAATACAGACATAAGCTAGTTTTCTAAGCCTAACATGCATATTCATCACATATAAGCAAACACCACTAAGATCTACATCCTAGGTTTTCTAACAATCAAAATAAACACAATAGAAGGTTTAGCCAAGCATGTTAAAGATAAAGTAAGAACATATAAGAATCACACAACAAGACATATTGAACTGATTAAGATAGTCTTACTTGATTAAAACATAAAATGAAGGAAGTACAATAGGGTTTTGAGGCCCTAAAATCGTCCTTAACAGCTGCTAAATGAACTAGGGTTCGCCCCTTTCTTTTACTCTAAAGTTGCACACTTAAAACCCTAAAAACGAATTTGTATATATACTAAATCGCTGTGGACGGCGTCACATTTTAATCGTGATGCCGTCATGAATTGAATATTCTAGATAATGGGCTGGAGATCTTGTGACGCTGTCTTGAGATGGGTTGTGACAACGTCACGTGTAATCTGTGACGCCGTCTCTAGCTTCTGAGTAGAAATTCTTGAGAGATTGTTCTTTAGGTTCCGTAGTCTGTCCGATTCTTTTCTCCAATGAGCCCAAGTACGGTATTTCCTCCAAAAAAGCCTTTCCAAATGCTGAATACCTTAAAGGAAAATAAGTAACCTTATTTTGGCATAAATGCACGATTTAAGGCAGTTAAACGACCCAAAAAGTGTATAAAAATAACACCTCATCATTACGAAAGCAATCAAACTGATCATATTCATGACACTAGAGTGACATAATCCGTCATGATCTGAGTGATGTGGAACAATGTTTTGAAAACCCGGGTACTCTAATCGACCCTGGTCGGACACCGTTTAATCGGTTTATACCACCGGGTCAACCCGATCTTCCATATATATATATATATAAATATAATATAATAAATATATATATTATATAAATATATATATATAATAATGCAAAGATACAACAAAAAGTAGTATATATAAATCAGGAAATATCATATATTTGCTACAACCCGTCGGATCTAACCGAGTTTTCGAAAATATAAAAACCGTTTTATTGATCCCTTTTTTTTTGACCTCGTAAGGTTTAACCGTTGACCCGACCGGGTCGAACTGGTACAAAACACTGATGTGGGAGAGACATTATTCGCTAGTCACTTATTACCTATTCATTCGCACATTTCGCAGAAACTTTCTATAACCTATATCACGTAACTAACTAAGCTCTTATCATCACATAACTAACATCATAACTAAATTTAACAATCATCAACCAAAATGATGCACATTGCAAGCACTGTATCAATGCTAGGCATTCAAATTATCACTATCATATAGCATTAACTTATCACCGACATCAGAGTTTATATAAAAAATCAAAATATAGTAGAAAATATCTAAAAAACATGATAAAAAGTCCAAATCCTCATAGTATTATAGGTGTAATTATACGATTACCTATTTTAGGCGTAAATGAACAAACCAGATCTAATTTTTTCAATGGTATCAAGACTGAGTCATCATCCCAGATCTGAAAAATTATATCAATATTCATCCTATATCTTCCATGTTTGACAAATCTTCATCCCATATTCTTTAATCTTTGATAAATCTGCAATCGAAGTTATTTAATTTGCAGATCTTAATTATTAACAATACCGTTTAGAGAGAATTTGTGTGTGTATGTTACAAATGGGTGTTTAATCATTTGGGGGTTACGCTGTTACCTTTTGTTGGGCCAATTCAGAGCCTAATGATATTTGTCTAGATTTAAACAAAAATTAGGCTAAGTATTAAAGAACCTCTGAGTGATGGACTCAGAGGTAATGAAAGGACTCTCTGAGTGCAAAGCCTCAGAGAGCAACTTCAGACGTATTCAAGTCAAATACATCGTCAAGGAAGTCGAAGATTACTTGAAGACATACTCGTTAGCTGGGATGGATAACATCTGGTATGTAGAAGGAATATGCTGAGGTTCTAAGGAAAGTCAGAGGTGGTAATACTCTGACTATCCTGTTGCCCTTTAAAGAAGAACAAGTTGAGCTTAAGTTATTCTCTGAAGTTCAGGTGGGAAACTCTAATAACTTGTTATGGCGGGACAAAAGGGTATTTGAGTTAAAGCCTGTACCAAGTACGAAGTTGGTAAAAGTAGTGAACAGTTGACAAAACTGTTCACTAAAGTATGGGCGGGTAGTTTCCAAGATTGGACGTGCATTAAATACCTCGTACATCCTTTACTAGATTCTTGGTACGTTGCAACTACCCCCACTAAGGACGCAACCTCGTATTAGTATAAATAGAGAATGTTGTAAGGAGTAAATGCTATCGCTTTAATTGTTGTTATTATTGCATTTACTCCTTTCGAACTTAACAGAGGTTAGCTGTCTCAATCAGCTATCTAGATAAGTTCGTTTGTAAACTTGATTCATCAATCAAGTTTACTTATTCAAAGGGTAATCTTACATTGTCATTCAACTTATGCGATCTATAGCACATTGTAATACTTTGATTCTTATCAATAAAGCATTACACGATTGAAAAGTTATTACTTGTGTTATTCAGTGTTTGATAAGTGTTATACTCCATATAGACATTATATTGGGACTTTCAATTGGTATCAGAGTAGTGCTGATTTATAAAACTCTTTAGAAACTGTTCCTTGTTTTAAACAAATCAAGATCCAATCATGTCTGGAACCTTACCACCTATCCCACCACCTTTTGGAACAAGTTTTGGTAATCCGGATAGCCCTAATGTGAATAGGGTTGACATGATGCCTACAGCTACTGACCTTATCTACACTACGACTACAACAAATGTATCTCAAAGTGTTGATGAGAACCTCCCTTAACTTGATTCAAGAGGAGGGTCTCATGTCATAAATGTTCCTGCTTTTGACAAAGAGGATTTCACGAGTTAGAAAGTTAGGTTCTTGGTTTTCCTTGACGGACTTGAACCTTACCTTCTGAAAACTCTAGAAGATAGACCATTTGTACCCATGTCAAGTTTGTCCACTTCTAAAAATCCTTTGCCTAAACGTCAAAATCAATGGTCAAATGCTGAGAGTCATCTTGCTAATCAAGATAAATGATTAAAAAGTATCATTATATCTTGCTTACCAAATGATGTTATGAAATCTGTCATCAAGTGCAAAACTGCAAAAGAGATGTACAATGATCTCATTTTAGCTCATGAGGGACCATCTAACACAAAAGATACCAAGATTGCAGCCTTGAGATTCAAGTTTAATGCTTTTATAATCCATTGGAAGGTGAAAAAGTAAATAGAACTTTCACAAGGTTAAAATATTTGCTAAATGGCCTTGAAAATAATGGTGTTACCATTCCTCAAACAGAAGTTAATTCCACATTTGTTAATAGCCTGCCAAGAAAATGGTTGAGCATGAATCAAACTCAGAGGGCAAATAACTCTATTAAGAATGACTGTCTAGCTACTCTGTATAGCAAGTACAAATATAAGGAAGGTCTGATTGATCAGATATGATGAGAGGGGGGGGGGGGGGGGGGGGGGGGGGGGTGTCAGAGACACATGATTTCATTCTAGGCCTCAAGCTCAAAGCCTTGTTTTCTAACAATAATTTTTGGATATGCGAATCAGATGTGAAGGGATCAGAGGACACCAATGAATTTATGGCTAGATTTGAATGTGAGTATCATGAAAGAGTCTCTGCTAGCAAAGCAGAAAAAGATTCTTTAAAAAGGTCGGGAGGGATAGATCAGCTTAAGTTCCCATAGACAAAACCAAAGAAACTTGTTTTGCTTGTGGGAAAACCGGTCATTTTCAAAAGGACCACCCTTCAAACAAAACCTCCACACCATCCTATCCATCCTCAAACAACTCATTCAACAAACCCAAACCTTACACACCACCCTTCAACCAAACATCCTCCCAAAACACTAGTAATCATCAAAAAGATTACAAAGGAAAATACAAGGGACTTAAAGCTGAAATGGCTATCCTAACCAAAAGGATTGATGATCTGACAAATGGAAAAGGTAAAAAAGGGAAGAATGAGAAGGGAAAGAGTGAAAGGGACTGATAGCTAAGTCATTTGACTGGGATGAAGAATCTATGTCCTCAGAAGATGAAGGGACCACAAGGATTAGAGCATTTATGGCAATTGCTGAGGATGAGCCATCAGTTGGAAAGACTGATGCAAGATCTTGCCAATGGGTTGACATCACCATGATAAAGGTACATAAGCTTTTATCTATGACTGATGGCAATGAAAGGAAACATGTTCTAGACTATACTCACGTTGACCTTCACTATGTGGAGGATCAGAGGAAAAACTTGCTTAACAAATTTAATCTTCTTAAACAATAACTGTCTGAACTGTGTAACCTAAAAAAACATTGTGTCCATTAATTGTTCTCTTCAAAATGAAGTCATTAGAGTTAACCTAGAAAATGAATCTCTGAAGGATGAGATCTCTAACCTCAAAAAGGTTATTAAAAAGTGGACCTATAGCAAAGTCACCCTTGACTAACTGCTCTCTAAGCAAGTGCCTGGCAATGCGTTAGGAGGAAAAGGTAGGAGAAAGAACAACTTCTCAAAAGAAGTTGTTTTCACCAAGGCTGATGAATACTCATCTGAGCCAGCTCTAGAGATTACCTCTGACTTTGAGACTGACTATGACACATAGGAACCTCTGCCTGCTCTACCTAAGCTAATTAGGGCAGAACCCTCTGGTACCTCAAACAATATTATATCTTTGTCTGACTTGACCTCAAACATGGTTGAACTGACACTAAACAATAGTTCAAAAAGGAGTAAAAAATCATATGTTAAAGTGTCATAGAACTATGTCATAAAGAAGACTGAACCCAAGGTACAAACTGTCCAAATCTCTTGTTTTGAAAAGAAAGCTAGTCCAACTACAGAGCAACTCCTTTAACTCTGATAGAGGAAGTAAAGGGTATCAAAGATCACATCATGATCCCTTCAGTCACTTCCTCATCTGGTTCTCAGGCTAGTAGCTTCATGCCTTCAAAACAAAAGGTCTGGTATAAATAATGTATTCACTGTGGGTTAAAGAATCATCTCTCTGATGATTGCTACTCAAAACCTAAGTGTTCTACATATGGCTCAAATGAACATTTGACCAGAGAGCACACAGAACAAACTGCTGTTAAGAGAACCTTAAATAAACTTAAGAATCAGCCACCTCTGAAACCCACACCAAAGAAGACCTTTAGGATGTCCAATCCTTCTAGTGAGTGTAAATACTGTGGGTCAAATAAACATCATCCTAATAACTGTGAGTTCTACCCAGGGTGTGAAATTTATAGGAGCATAGCTCATGAGATAACTGATTATCCTAAGAATTTAAGAAACAACAGGAAACAAAGAATTGCTAACATGTAATCCACTGAACCCACTAAAAAGTGGGTTCATAAAAGGAACTAATCTGTGTGAAAATGTCTATGCAGATATACCTTAAGAGGTCTGTATGGTATCTAGATAATGGCTGTTCTAGACACATGACAGGGGTTAAACAATATATGTATAGATATTCAAAGGAGCCTGGTCCTAAAGTGGTTTTTGGAGATGACTCTTCAAGAGACACAGAAGGATATGGCTTAGTTAATTGTAATAGAATCACCTTTACCAGGGTTGCTTATATGAATGGTCTGAAGCATAACTTGATCAACATCAGCTAACTGTGTGATGCAAACTTTAAAGTTCTGTTTACAAAGTCTCAGGGAACCATTCTTAACCAAAATGATGAAGTTGTCCTC
Organism: Tanacetum coccineum; assembly: GCA_026074375.1. Lineage (NCBI taxonomy): Eukaryota > Viridiplantae > Streptophyta > Magnoliopsida > Asterales > Asteraceae > Tanacetum > Tanacetum coccineum. The sequence continues at coordinate 7,823 of BQNB010102687.1, read as the reverse complement.
CCAGAAGGAGAGATGTCTATGTCATTGATATGTCATCTTTCAATAAATATAACAATACCTGTCTTTGCCAAAGCTTCTCTAAGTGTTAACTGGCTCTGGCACAAGAGACTATCTTACCTCAACATCAAAAACATAAACAACCTTGCAAAACACAACCTAGTCTCTGGCATTCCCTCTCTGACCTGCTCTAAAGACAAAATCTGTTCAGCATGTGAGAAAGGGAAGCATCACAGAGCCTCATTCAAAACAAAAAAGATCATTTTCCATCTGCAAGTCCTTACATCTCATTCACATGGATTTGTTTGGACCTGTTAAACCTTAAACCATCAGCCATAATAAATATACCCTTGTCATTGTAGATGAGTACTCAAGGTACACCTGGGTATTTTGCCTCAAGAAAAAGAGTGATGCAGCTGACTATATCATATCTTTTATCAGAAAGATGGAAAACCTCAATGAAGTAAGGGTAAAGGAGCTGAGAAGTGATAATGGAACAGAGTTCAGAAATAACAAGCTAGAAGAATTCTGTGATGAAAAGGGTATATCATGAAATTCCTCATCTCCTTGTACTCCTGAACAAAATGGTGTAGCTGAAAGAAGAAATAGAACACTGATTGAAGCAGCCAGAACTATGCTAAGTAGTGCAAAACTCCCTAAACAATTCTAGGGAGAGGCTGCCAATATTGCTTGCTACACTCAAAACAGATCCATCATAGTAAAAAGGCATGGGAGAACAACCTATGATGTCTTCAGAGGAAGATCTCCTGATATCAGCTACTTCCATATGTTTGGGTGCCCTGTTCATATCCACAATCACAGGGACCACTTAGGAAAGTTTGATGAAAAAGCTGATGATGTATTTTTTCTTGGTTACTCTCCAGTGGCCAAGGCCTTTAGGGTGTTCAACATCAAAAGACAAGAAATGGAAGAAACTATTCATGTTAATTTTAGTAAAGATGATGAAGCTATTTCTCAATCCAGCACAAAAGGTGATGAAATCAGCTTTAATGAAAATAGATCCTTCCCAGATGATGAATTTCTTGAGCTTAGGAATAAAGCCACTCAATGCTCTGCCAATATTAAGTACTTTCTCTACATATCTACATATGAAAATATCACTCCAACTGATTCACTCACTCTTCAGGACTCTGTCTCTTCTGAAGACCCACCTGAATTCACTATTGTTGATATTCACCCAGCCCTTAGTGAATTTGATCATCTTGAATTAGCTAACAATCTTGAACCAACTAAAATTCAAGACAATGTCACAAATGAACCAATCAGTGATATTCATCATTCACCCTCAGAGGAATACATTCATCTATCTCATGTTTATAACAACCCACAATTTTCATCAATGTAATTATCTATCTATTAAATTAGATGCACTGTAATATCCATCTATTAAATTAGATGCACTTTATATACCACCTTTTTACAGGGAATTTTTTTTTGATTTATCTCATTATGCAACGTAACTTGCATCTCTAAAGTAAACGAGCTCACGCAACCTCTACTAATGCCATCTCTATCTATGTTTACATCATATAAACATCCTAATATGTCAAGTCTATATCTTAATATCATTTTTACCAAGTACATTATCTATTTAACATACTTTTCAAAACGTTATTTCAAAACCAGCATTAAACGTTAACTTTTACATGTATACAAGTATCAATATACAACATTTGAATATCTTTTCCCTCCTGAATCAAGTTACAACTTTCTAAAGCATAATGTACAAGCTAATCATGCCTAAAAGCCTAATTAGGTCATTTAAGCTCCTAAATCATGTTTAAACTTTACTACCACTTTAGCACAAGGTACAAGCATTTATTGCATGACTTTTAAACCTTAAACCTAAATACTAATTCATCCTAAAACCTTAATTTAAAACCCTAAACCCTAAATGAAACCCTAAAACCCTAATTTCACTTTAAACCTAAAACTAAACTCTAAACCTTAAAACTAA
>BQNB010102686.1:0-24188 GCA_026074375.1 Tanacetum coccineum | reverse complement strand
ATCGAGTCAAAATTTATTCTTATTCTACCCAGTAGGAAAGTCAAAATTATGACAAAACACTTATTTTATTTTTGAAATTTTGAAATTTTTTCATTTTTTTTTAAATTTTGGCTGGAAAACGGGATACGTGAGAACAACGGGCAAAGGTAGGTAAGATCATATCGAAGATATACTACCCCATACTAAAACTAAACATTGTCCTTAATGTTTTCTAGCCTAAGACTTAAAAAAAACCCATACTAGAACTCAAAAAGTCGAATGCATAATTCAAACGTGGAGAAAGTATCACAAAAATCTTAAGCCGTTTATCAAGTATGCTAAAAGATAAATGTTAGTCGATAATAATCTTAGGATATCGGATTTCTCCAAACTAATGTCAAGCAAAGGCTAGGAAGCTCGAGTGGACCGAGACAAAATACCGAACCCGAGAGTCTTCAGAAAATTTTGGGTTAACCCTGCAAACAATCACAAGCACAAGCAACAAGAATCGGAATAGTACAAGCCTCCTCACATCACAATAGAAATAAGAAAGAAGATAGACTGATAAGCATTGGGTGCCTCCTACGAAGCGCTTTGTTTTTGGTAACCGAGTCACATAGCTTGACTCGATCCCCGAATTCATTCGTCCTTAGGGATGAAACAAGTGGAAGAGCAAAATTCCATGAAACATTTAACTACTACCGACGCTTGAGAAGAAAAATGAAAAGTGAAGATGCCGGGGTCAAAAATGGTGTCCTCATTCTCAGTGGAGGAAAGTAAAGGAGAAACCTCAGGGTAAGTGAGATACGGGAGAAAAGTCTGAATGACAAATGTGAAGGAATCTTCAACTTCAACATTAATCTCACCTCCCCCTGGGTCAAAACATTCATCTTCATTAAGCTCATCAACATTGTTTATCACGGGCACATCGGGTTCCATGTCGAAGGTTAAACGCTCATATTCGGGAATGGGATCATCGTTAAGCAAGTTGTCAATAATATCCTCTTCCGAGTCAAAATCACTTTCAATACTTGGTGGTATCGAATCATCTGGTCCGGAAAATATATCGATCTCTTCCCTATTAGAATCACTATCCTCGACGAGGTTAATAGATGAGGGAAGAGACTCGATGATTGTATGAAAATTTTCCGGCGACCGGGAAGATGAATTTCCGCATAGTAACGACATTCGACTGATATAATCCTCGTGCTTTCTAACAATTCTTGGAGGAATCGTGATGACTCCACCAGCGAACTCATGGTGAAGAGGATCACTCTTGGGAGAAAAAGTTATCAAAGTATCATGGTCTGATTCATTCTTAATGTGTTGTGGTTCATGATCAAAAAATACATCGGAAGAAAGATTATGGGTGTTATCATCACTAAGCAAACTCTCAAGATATAATACGTCTCCCTCTGAGTCATAATAACCTTCCTCAATATACGTAGGAACTTCGATAGCTAGAAAAGCATCGATCTCATCATTGTCGCCTCCTGGGTCGAAACACTCAGCTTTATCAATTGGAGCATCGTACAAAATTCTTTTCCAATCATTCGTTTTACATTCCAAATCAAATAAATCATCATTCTCTTCGAAAGGTGGATCATCGATGAATCCCTCGATAATGGAAGCAACGCTTTTTATAGAATTAGACGGATCATGGTGAAGTAGAATCTCAATGTCGTCTCTAGGGGCGAGACACTTATCCTCATTAGAATTGGAAAGAGGTGTGACTAGGAAAGTCGACTCATCAAGGTTGGAATCATAAGAATCTTTGCACTCGATGTCCTCTAACACTTCATCAAAAAGAGGGTTTATGTCACTAGAGTTAAAATTGACATTATATTCGAAAAGAGGGTTAGAGAAAGTCACGGAATCATCATGTGGAACGTTGATGGAATAGAAATCATCATACGAAGGTAAAACGTTCTTACTATCACTCCTGGATGTATCCTCAGATTCTCTTGGGATTGGGATAATTTCCTCAGCACTAAAAGTGCTAAGGTGCTCGTCCCCCATTATGAGAGAATCCTTGGGCTCAATAGATGGTAAAGTGGATGTGATTGCGAAAACCGAAGAAACTTGAGGTGTTTTGTTTGAATGAAAAATGCTCTCCTTGCAAATAACTTTAAAATTCTTCAAACAAGGTGTGATACGAGTTTGGCGTTTAGCTGTTGAATCTGAGAGATTCTTTACTTCCTGCTTTTCCTTTTCATCATTGTCATCTTCCGATGGAGGCAAGCAAACTAGAGCGGGTTCGTCGGTGAACTTCTTAAAACTATCCTTGCATGTGTCATTAACCATTTTAATTGACTCGTTTACATGCTTTTGAGGATGTTTTGTCGTGCCATTGACATGAAAAATTATTTGTTCATTTCCGTCCCTTAAAATAAGCTCTCCTTCATACACATCAATTAAAGCTCGACCGGTCCTCAAAAAGGATCTTCCTAAAATGAGAGGTACTCGAGGATCGGCTTCAAAATCAACAACAACAAAATTGGTAGGAAAGTAAAAACTCCCAACTTTGACAAAAACGTCTTCAGCGACTCCTTTAGGATGAGTAATTGATCGATCTGCTAGCTCTAAAGTCATCCGAGTTGGTGTAAGTTCAGGTAAAGAAAGCTTTTTCCAAATAGAAAGGGGCATAAGATTTATGCTCGCGCCAAGATCGGCCAAGGCGTGACATACATCCATTCCTGGGAAATTGCATGGAATAAGAAACTTGTTGGGATCTCCAAGCTTTTTGAGGAGCATCGACGAGAAATTCTCGTTCAACGGTATCTTAGCTAACTCAAGCAACTTTTCCTTATTCATAAGCAAACTCTTAATCGTAGGAGCAAATCTTGGCATCAAAAGTAAAGTATCCGCAAAACTTATGTCGAAGCGCAAATCTTGAATGATTTGGAAGACTTCTCCATTTGATTTGAAGCTTTGTCACGAGACTTTTCTTGATTAAGTCGAGAAGGATATATAATATTTGGCTTAGGTAAATTCTTTGGAACATCGGGATCTGAAATAGAAATAGGGGTAACCAAAGGTGGGATTTGAGCGGTACTTCCTTGGAAATTAGATTGCTCCTTATCCTTTGCCTCCTCGGTTTCTCGTTCTACTACCTTTTTAGGAGAAGGATTAGTAGGAATCGAGGGTCCCTCATAAGCAACACCACTTCGAGTAGTGATCGCTTTCATCTCACCCTTTGGGCTTGGAATGGTATTACTCGAAAGAGTACCCGAAGTTGAGGCTTGGTTATGAAACAATCCATATATCATGTTTTGCAAATTATTTTGAAAGGTAGTTTGTTGATTCATCATGACGACTTGTTGAGATTTTATCATGTTTTGAATTTCATTCTTAAGGTCTCCTTTCAACGAGTTGATTTGATTTTGCATGTTTTTCAACATTTGATCGTTATTTCTCTTGTAACTCGAAAAATCATTTGAAATCTCTTGTTGAACTTGATTATTAGGCACTTGAAAATGTTGGTTTTGAAATCCTTGATTTTGAAAATTTGGAACATGATTATTTTGAGCTTGAAAACCTTGATTTCTATGAAAATTATTTCCCCGATTAAAATTATTCCCTTGAACTTGATTTTGATTAAACCTATTTTGACCATTGTTTTGCACCGGAGCAAAACCGGGTGGTGCCATTTGATTACTAACACGGTTCGGAGGGTTAACTTGATTGTAAGTACCCGTAGTTGCACAAACACTAGCTTGATTGTTATCGGTAGCCGGACAATTATACCAATAATGGACTCCACCACACGTAACGCAAGTTTCCTCAACCGCTTTAACCGGAGCGGGAGTGACAACTCTATTAGAAACAATCTGAACTAAAGTCGAAAGTTGATCCGCAAGCTTATCAATTCTCTCATCCGTCTTACTATCACTTTCCCTAGAAGTCGTATTCATCCTAGAAGCATTTGGTTTGTTTCGTGAATAACGCACTTTTGATTTGTTCTCAATTATATTCAAAGCCTCTCTAGTCGTCTTACTCAAAAGATTTCCACCCGCCGCGGCATTTAAGGAGTCTTGATCGTTGTCGTTTAAACCGTTATAAAAGGTATCAACTTGAGTTAACTCCGTAAATCCGTGGTGAGGACAAGCTCTAAGCATTTCCTTAAATCGTTCCCACGCTTCACTAAAAGATCAGGAATTTTTGGGTTGATAAAACGAGTATATTTTATTCTTTAGTGGAGTCGTATTTCGAGGAAGGGGAAAAATTGATTCAAAATTTGGGTAACGAGATCTCCCAAGTCAAGATTGATTTAGAGGTTCTCTCTCGTAACAAGTCTTAGCAGCCCCCTCTCGAGTTATCTCTTTGGGTAATAGCTCCTAGTATCTCTTTGGGTAGTAGCTCCTAGTATGTCTTCGGATAGAGGCTCCCGGTTCTATTAAGTTTAAATATGTGATTCATGAGCTTAGGGCAATAATACTGTTTTCCACAATAATACTATTTTCCACAATAATACTATTTTCCACAATAATATTGTTTTCTATAATAATTGTACTCATTGCAATTATTACACTTATGGGTGTATAACAACGTAACCCACTATTAAACTTGTACTCAACTATTATAACTGAAAACCTATGAATTTCACTCAACCTTTGTGTTGACCCTTTTAGCATGTTTATCTCAGGTAATTGAGCAACTTATAGCACGGAGTGGCATGGACTTGAAAATGGCTAAACTGTTATCATTGAAACTTTATGTTTCTAGATTTTGGGACCTCCTTTGTAAAACTCTGATATGATATTGAATGATAACTAAATTTTCCAAAACGTCTCTTTTGAGTCGTTTTCTATGATTATTTCTGTTGATCCATGAAGTAATACCCCAGATTAGCTTCCGCTGCTATATGTCAAAAATGGAGGTGTTACAGATTGGTACCAGAGCTCATGGTTATAAAGAACAAGGGTAAAACCTAAACTGTAACTACTTTTTCCATCCAAGAAAATCCTCCGTGCCACTGCATTTCCCAGAATAGTGTATGTAAGAGATTTGCGTAGCAGATAATACATAACTATTATACTATTATATAAATAACTTATGTTATTTCCACTGGGTTGTTATACAGTCATGTCTTCGTACACCCACCCTTCTATCCCTTCTGATTACGATGTGAATGATGTTTTTTCCTCTATAAATGCTCCTAACTATACCCGGACTTCACCGGACTATTCCTGATTTGATCTGAGTCAATAATATACGTAATAATATCCAAAGTATAGAAAATTCCAAAACTACCCTTGAGGACAAAGGTAGTAGGAAAAATCTTACAAAAATACTACACATTTTAACCGGTAAGTGATTACTGGGTCGTTTTCCTAAAGATTATAGAAATTGAGACAACGTTTGTTATTTGGACAATGATTTGAATTGGTTCGAAGATGATTTGTTTTCTAAAATCCTAAAAGTGAGCAAATAAAGAAACAATTAAACCTAACTACAAGAAATCAATACGGGAAAGTAAATTTTAACTAAAAACGTAAATTGGGAATCCTAAACGGGACCTAAAAACCCTTGATTAACAAAATTAAGCCTAAAATGATCTTTTTTGTTTTTATAAGACTTAATTGACTAAAAAGCTAAAACAAAGAAAACTAGACTAAAAACGAAAGTGTTTAGGGCTTAGAAACTCTAAAAACGTGAACGGGAATGAATCCCATTCTTTAAAAAAATGAAATTTTGCAATTTAAACCCTACGAAAGCAAAACTAATTTTTCATGAAACTATATGATAAAAGAAATTTTTCTTAAAAAGAATTATATTTTTTTGACTTTTTTATAATTTTTTATGAATTAAAAACAATTTAATGAAATTAAATGATTAAAAATACTAAACTATTTATAAAAATTCTAAAAAAAATTCTAAAAAGTAGATTGAAGAATGAAGAATCTAATAAAAATAAGCTCGTGAAAACAGCTTATTGAATAAGCTGTGAAATAAGCTAAAACAACTTAGTATACTTAAATGCCTAAAATGTGTATAAGAAACTAATATTGCAAAGAAAGAATGAAAAAGACCCCAAGGCACGTTGGTTGAGTGTGTGTGTAGTGAGGTTTATAAAAGGGTTGAGGAAGGTTGAGGTCGTGGGTTCGAGCCTTGCTCACCCACGATTTCCCTTCTTCCCCTTTTTTTTTATTTTGCAAAAACCTAAAAAGCAAAATTGTAGAAAAGCTGAAAACTATCAATTTTAATAAAAGCAACTATTTTTGAAACTCTCTAAATAAGCTAGAGATCAGTTGAAAAGATAACAGATTATATAAACTTCTTTTTGAACTTTTATGAAAACTTAAGCAACTAAGAGGCTAAAATAAGCTATAACCTAGCAAAATAAGCAACTTCTAAACTAAACCTAACCTAATAAGCTAATATGAAAATAAATGAGAAAATAATACAGCAAGAATGAGCTCAAATAAGCACAGCAGTACTAACTTAGAGTTAGTACCGCTAGCTTTAATCTTAAAGCTGCTTCCACTATATGACTAAATAAGCTAAGGCCAAACTAAAATAAGCTAAAACTAACTTAATCCCAAACTTAATAAACTAATCTAACCTGGAAATAAGCATAAAGAAGCAAGCCATAAGTTAAGGATTCAAAATAAGCAATTAGTGAAAAACTAAAAACCAAACAGACAACTTAGCTACTTTGGGCTTATTTTTAACTATGCAAACAGATCCTTATGGATTTCTAGCTTATACTACCTTAAACCTTTAACCAAAAAGCTACATGAAACAACTTTTAAAACTCTTTTTGAAAATCAAATGCTTAAAGAAAATGTGGCTTGAAAACAGCTTATTGTACTTAGTATATGCTGAGTAAACTTTAAAAAAAGACAATTAGCAACTTTTGAGCTTAAAGACAAATAAGCAAATGAACTTTTAGTTACAAAATAAGTTGAGACAGATTGACATTGACCTTAAACCTACTAGTATGCTAAATATCAAGCCCAAACTCCTACAATTACCTTTTGATAGTTAAACTAGAAAATGGCTGTTTTTTCATTTATGCTGTTGATGCACTTTGCACAAAAGTGAAACAAATCCAAATTCTAACAAGTGCAGACCAAGAGACTTAGTTTCTATACTCTAAAAACACCAAAATAAGAGCAACAGAGGTAATGAATTCAACTAGAAACTAATAGAACTAAAAATGATTACACTACTTAATCTAGGCTTAACAGATTCTAACTACTACTATAATTTTATAAAAAAAAACTTAATTAAAACTACAAACAACTCTAAATCCTATCTCATAAACCTAGTTATTAGATTTAAGATGGATTCAAAAGGCCAAATGACTTATGACAGTACTAACTCTAGTTAGTACTGTCAATAGCTAAACACCCCTTTAAAACCTTAAATCCCATATTAAGCTTATGAAAATGAGATTCAAAGCACAAAAATCAGATACCAGATAGTAGCAAGCTATAATCAAAATAAATAAACAGATTAAAACAATCAAATAATACATAATGAAAAGCTATAAGCTAATGCCATATTTTTGGATTTTTTTGACATATTTTATAAAATAACAAGCAAACTATAATCTAAGCTATTTAAAGAACATATTAAGCATTAAATGACTAAAATAAGCAGTAATAAGCAGATCTAAACTACAAATAAGCATACAAAAAGCAGATGAAGTAGATTAAAGCTAATAGTTTAAATTTAAGCTAGAATGTAAAGAAGAAACTTACAGGAGCCTTTGCTCTAAACAAGGCTAAGAAATTACTCTTATGAGCTTATCAACAAGCTCTAGCTTATCATAGATAAGCTAGTGAGGTCCTGGAAACCCTTCCATTTCTGGTTTCCCTTCCAAAATAAGCTGAGGTAATTTGATTGGAGATTTTGAGAGATAATAAGCTCATTTAAGCTTTAAAAGCCTAAATGAGAGTATAGCTAGCTTATGACAGATTATTAAAAGCTTATTGAACATTTGAGAGCTTATTTAAACCATTTTGTATATTAAGCAAAAACAAATCAAATCACAAGTTTAGAAGTGAACTACAATTTTATTACTGAAATATGAACTACAATGCTTTTTAAAAGGAAATTACAAGAATTAAAATGACATTTAAGCTAAAAAATTACTAAAATACGTCTACACTAAGCTACACTAGATACTGAAAAAGATATCTATGTGAGTGAGGAGTGATCTCTATTTATAGGAGATGAAGAAGCTTCTAGGTCTGAATACACTCTCTCTTGGCTTTTGATCTCGCCCCTTCAAATCATCTAATCATTAGCTCTTCAATCTTTACCGTTGGATCATTAAGTGAGCACACGGATTGCCAGCGTGGCAAGCCGTGTGTCAGAGGCTTTGTACTTCTTTAACAAAGGATTTAGTGTAAAATCCCATCTAGAGTGTGTTTCTTTGGATCCCACGTGTCATTCCCTTGTCAATTCTAGCCAATGAGAGAACTTTTGATGACGATTTTTTTATGCTGACTCATTACTTGGCACTCGAATCTTTGTTCCATATAGTCAATTAGGATTTACCCTTTGAGTTTACGCAGGTAAAAATGAAGACGATAGATGAATAGTAAAAACAAAATTTCCCGCCCTTTATTTCCTTTTTTATAACTTTGTTTGACTTGGGGTGAAGGTGTTTGACTTGGGCCCGGGTAAAAAGAATGGGCCACGGTTTGGTTAAATGGGCTTGGTTATAAGGGTTTTGTTATAAAAGACTAACGACCGTTAGTCCTTTATTAATAAAAGGCTAACAGTGTTAGGGTTTTTTGGACTTTTGATGAAAATGAGTTAACAATAAGGGTATTTTGAAGGATTTTGTCTTTTGTGAGTTGACCAATGGTTGTCCAATGGTTGACTTTTGATGACCGTTTGCTAGAAACTTTCGTCTCTTGTGCACTCTATCCGTTCCCGTGTCCGTGTTTGTCCGGTTTTGACCGTTTTCTTGTGATTTTTGCACTATCAGTACCTACACATTCACAAACAACAAAATACAAATACAAGAATATTTTTACACATTTTTGATCATTTAAGGGCCATTTTTGGTATAATAAAGATATGTGATTTCTCACATATCAAGATTTCTTTCCTCCCGAGGATATTTCACCACCTAAAGACACTAAGACTCCTGTTGAATCACCCATTCCAGTATCTCCATCTTCATCAGTAGGATCTTCATCACCGGTTAGGTCAACTACACCACCACCAAACTATCCCTTTGATGAGTCTATCTTCACAGAGTTATATAACTCATTATGGATCATACCGCGACCACTGGGAAGTGAACCAGTCCCTGAGGAACCTGATGAGTCAGATACTTGTTATAATGTTCATCTCTAGAAATAATCATTAAGGACATCCAGGTTCAAGAGTCTTCTAAACAAGATCCAAGAACTCAAAAACAACAAGGGAGAATCACCAGATTAGATATGTGTCGTTTACAGCTTTCTAGAATCCAACCACTAGATGTATGAATAATGACACTTGTCAAATTTTGCTATGTAAATTATATAGACAAGTTATTTATACAGTGGTGATTCTGTTATACCTCGTTGTTTCATAATACCAATTGTGTATGTCAAAATTGTCTATCCTATATCCTGTAGTATGATGACTTATATCTTTATCCGGGATTACTATGATTCTCTTACCATCTGATTTCTCAAACCTTTGCACCTAGAAACACTAAACCTTCTATTGGATCACTCACTCCATTATCTCTGTATCTATCTCTGGAAGTCTTAAATTCCAAAATTTTCTGTTCTATCCTGCAATGTAATATCAAAGAATGATCACAAGTCTTTGTATTATAATTTTCATACCTTAACTTGTGATATGACTATATCATTTCATGGGTTCTTATTCTATGTTGTCTTGTATATATATTAATAGATGCCTCCTAAGAGAACATCAACATCTGAAACACCAACTATGACTCAGGCTGCCATCCGGCAACTGATTGTTGATGGTATTGCTGTAGCTCTGGAAGCATAAGTTGCTATAATGGAAAATACCAATAGGAATGTAATAAGTAACTACAAACGGTTTATGAGTTGTCAAACTTCCTATTTCAATGGTACAAAAGGAGCTGTTGGCCTCATCCGCTGGTTTAAACGTACTGAATCGGTATTTTCTCGTAGCAAGTGTGTCGAGGAAGATAGAGTGACATTTGCTACTAGTACTCTAACCGATGACGCCTTGTCCTGGTGGAATGCATACGCCCAACCTATTGGGATAGAACAAGACAACATGATCACCTGGACCGAATTGAAAAGGCTCTTGACCAATAAGTATTGCCCTCGAACCGAAGTCAAGAAAATGGAAGACGAATTTTACAACTTGGTTGTGAAACGAAATGATCTCAAAACTTACGTTAGAAGATTCTAGGAATTAGCAGTCTTATGCCCAAATATGCTACCAAACACCGAGAAGCTTATGGAAGTCTTTATCGGGGGATTACCCAGAAGTATTGAAGGAAATGTTACTGCTTCAAAACCTCAAACTCTGGAGGAAGCCATTACCATAACCCAGAGGTTGCTGGAGCAGGTAATAAAACATAATTCTGCGCAAGAAACCAATGATCACAAACGAAAGTTTGAGGATAGAAGAAACACCACCGACAACAACAACTACCCCAATGATCGCAACAACAATAACCACTCCAACAATCACAACAACGACAACTATTAAAATAACCACAACAATCACAACCGTAATGATGATTACCACCAACAGCAGAATAGAAGGCAAGAAACTATTAGAACTTATGCTGCCACCCCACTGAGAACAAAAGGTATACTAAAAATAAAAGGTACCATGAAAACCTTCCTTTGTGTATAAGATTCACCCTGCATCACATAGGAGTTTGCACTGTCAAGTGTCAGACTTGCAACAAAATGGGTCATCTGACCAGGGACTGCAAAAACTAAGGACTTCTATGTCTAAACCATCACTCCATCACTCAACTAAATCTCGGGATGAGATTTTTGTAAGGTTGGGGGACTATAACAACCCGTAATTTTCCAGTATTTTTATCAATGTAATATCTACTTACTATATTAAGTACAACCTTTTTCACGAGAATATTTTTCGGTTTTTTATTCCATTCAATTATGTAACCTAGTTTACATTTCTAAAGTAAACGAGCTCACGCAACCTCTATCAATGGCATCTATATCTATGTTTATATCATGTAAACATCCTAATATGTCAAGTCTATATCTTAATATCATTTTTACCATGTACATTATCCATTTAACGTACTTTTCAAAATGTTATATCAAAACAAGCATTAAACGTAAACGTTATATCAAAACCCTAATTATATGTAATGTATACATAAAAAATGAATATGCAAGCCTTCAAGCATGTGTATAAGTGTACAATGCATCATATTTGAATCATATTTTCCCTCCAAGTCAATGTACAACTCATTTAAGCTCAATGTACAAGTCAATAATGCCTAAAATACTAATTAGGTCATTTAAGCTCCTAAATCATGTTTAAACTTTACCATCACTTTAGTACAAGGTACAAGCACTTAATGCATGACTCCTAAACCCTAAACCTAAACCCTAAGTCAATCTAAAACCCTAATTTAAAACCCTAAACCCTAAACGAAATCCTAAAACCCTAAACCCTAATCCAAAATAAAATGAACCCGACACCCTTTTACTTCATTTTTACCTATTTTTAAGCAACAATGCACCTCAAGCACCTCTATGACATCACCAAGTAGCCACCTAAGTATCTTACAAGCAGCTCCATCACCACCTTGTAAGCTACTACAAGCATATGTACACCAAACACCCCTTTTCGTCACCTACTTGTAAACCAAAACCCTCCACACCCTTACACCTCATTCTAAGCTTTTATGACTCACCATAGATGTTCACTAGTCATTAATCTATAGACCTTGGCCACCAAACCAAGAAAACTTAGGCACCAAGGGTCATTTACCACTATATATAGCCAAAACATACAACCATTTCAAATCACACCTCAAAAACTCATCACCACTCAAATAGAGTTCTAACTCAGACCAAGAAGAATCAAGTGAAGTCCCTAAGCTCAGAATAAAAGCCAAGAATCAAGAAAAAGGAGCCCTTGAAGTCGTTACTAGGCGTACAAACCAGAAAACCTCATTTCAACCCATTTCTAGCTCAAGCAGGCTTAGTTCTTGTTCAATAAGCTTATAATTTGTATTAAAGTGTTCATAATACTCTTAAGATCATATATAAACTCTTGTTTGAATCCTTGAATCCTCAAACCCATGTGTTTTTTTATTAAAACCCTAAAAACGACCCGTTTTGATTTTCTAGCTAACGAATCCTTTTTCTAAACTTTTGTTATGTTAGAACATCTTATTTTTACTTATTCTAATAAGCTATAACATGCAAATATCATTTGGAACCTTAAAATAAGCTTGCATGACTTTTTGGACTTGTTTTGCAAATATTTCTATGCATAGGGGTATATATCATTACTTTATGAAATTTATAACTAAAGGGGCTGAAAATGTCATTATTCTAAAGTTATAACTATAAGGATTTATTTTGCCAAGTTTCAAAGTTAAAGGTTTAAATTATATATACTTTATATATAAAGGACTAAAGTTGTATTAGCTGTCGACTCTACGAGATTCTTTACTTCTTGCTTTTCCTTTTCATCGTTGTCATCTTCTGATGGAGGCAAGCAGACTAGAGTGGGTTTGTCGGTGAATTTCTCAAAACTATCCTTGCATGTGTCATTAACAATTTTAATTGACTCGTTTACATGCTTTTGAGGATGTTTTGTCGTGCCATTGAGATGAAAAATTATTTGTTCAATTTGTTCACCTTTAAAATAGCATCTCCTTTCATACAATAATTAAGCTCGATCCGTCCTCAAAAAGGATCTTCCTAAAATGAGAGGAACTCGAGGATCGGCTTCAAAATCAACAACAAACAGAATAGGTAGGAGGAAAGTAAAAACTCCTACTTGACAAAAAACAGACGTCAGACACTCCTTGTTAGGATGAGTATAGATCGGATTGCTGTTTAAAGTCATCCGAGTTGGTGTATAGTTCAGTAAAAAGCTGTTTTCCAAATAGAAGAAAGGGGGCATTACGAATTATGCTCTCGCGGCCAAGATCGGCCAAGGCGTGACATACATCCATTCCCGGGAAATTACATGGAATAAGAAACTTGCCGGGATCTCCAAGCTTTTCGGGAAGCTTTTTGAGGAGCATCGCCGAGCAATTCTCGTTCAACGGTATCTTAGCTAACTCAAGCAACTTTTCCTTATTCATGAGCAAACTCTTAATCGTAGGAGCAAATCTTGGCATCAAAAGTAAAGCATCCGCGAAACTAATGTCGAAGCGCAAATCTTGAAAGATTTGGAAGATCTTCTCCATTTGATTCGAAGCTTTGTCACGGGACTTTTGATCATCACGTCGTGAAGGATATGGAATATTTGGCTTAGGTAAACTCTTCGGAACATCGGGTTCCGGAATGGGAGTGGTTTTAGGCAAAGTCTTTGGAACATCGGGTTCCGGAATAGAAATGGGGATAACCGGAGGTGGGATTTGAGCGGTACTTCCTTGGAAATTTGTTTGCTCTTTATCCGTTGTCTCCTCGGTTTCTCGTTCCACTACCTTTTTAGGAGAAGGATTAGTAGGAATCGAGGGTCCCTCGTAAGCAACACCACTTCGAGTAGTGATCGCTTTCATCTCACCCTTCGGGTTTGGAATGGTATTACTCGGAAGAGTACCCGAAGTTGAGGCATGGTTTTGAAACAATCCACCTATCATGTTTTGCAAATTATTTTGAAAGGTAGTTTGTTGATTCATCATGACGGCTTGTTGAGATTTTATCGTGTTTTGAATTTCATTCTTAAGGTCTCCTTTCAACGAGTTGATTTGATTTTGCATGTTTCTCAACATTTGATCGTTATTCCTCTTGTAACTCAAAAAATCATTTGAAATCTCTTGTTGAACTTGATTATTAGGCACTTGAAAAAGGTTGGTTTGGAAATCCTTGGTTTTGAAAATTCAGAGCATGATTATTTTGAAATCCTTGATTACCATGAAAATTATTTCCCCGATTAAAATTATTCCCTTGAACTTGATTCTGATTAAACCTATTTTGACCATTGTTTTGCACCAGAGCAAAACCGGGTGGTGCCATTTGATTACTAACACGGTTCGAAGGGTTAACTTGATTGTAAGTACCCGTAGTTGCACAAACACTAGCTTGATTGTTATCGGTAGCCGGACAATTATACCAATAATGGGCTCCACCACACGTAACGCAAGTTTCCTCAACCGCTTTAACCGGAGTGGGAGTGACAACTTTCTTAGAAATTATCTCAACTAAAGTCGAAAGTTGATCCGCAAGCTTATCAATTCTCTCATCCGTCTTACTATCACTCTCCCTAGAAGTCGTATTCATCCTAGAAGCATTTGGTTTGTTTTGTGAATAATGTACTTTTGATTTGTTCTCATTTATATTCAAAGCCTCTCTAGTCGTCTTACTCAAAAGATTTCCACCCGCCGCGACATTTAAGGAGTCTTGATCGTTGTCGTTTAAACCGTTATAGAAGATATCAACTTGAGTTAACTTCGTAAATCTATGGTGGGGACAAGTTCTAAGCATTTCCTTAAATCGTTCCCTCTTTTCACTAAAAGACTTATTGAATTTTTGGGTAAAACGAGAGATTTTATTCTTTAAGTGAATGGTCTTCGAAGGAGGGAAAAATTGATTCACGAATTTGGTAAGGAGATCCTCCCAAGTCAAGATTGAATTAGGAGGTTCTTTCTCGTACCAAGTTTTAGGAGCCCCCTCGAGTGAATAAGGAAACATCATTAGCTTAATTACATCGTTTGGTACATTCCTAAATCGTAGAGTCGAAGTAATCCTTTTGAAACTATTAATATGAGCATGAGGATTTTCGTTCTCTAAACCGTGAAACGGGTTCGCTTGAACCAATTGTAACAAATTTGTTTTAATCTCAAAATGATCCGCATTAATTTCCGGTAAAACGATAGATTCTCCGTACCCTTCCGTGGGTGCTCGGAGTAGCTCTACCATTGTACGTTCCGCCATTGGTGTAACGATAGTACGAAGCTCGGGTTCGACTATGTTTGGAGCACGTCCTTTATTTTGACGTCTCGGAATGGTTACGTTCGAATTATTTGGAAAATTGGAATTTCTAGTGCGCATGCACTAAGCTAACAAATGAAATGAGAAAAGAAATGAGAAAAGGAAATATTTTTGTTTACCGAATAATCAACAAACTTAGAGTAACTCTCTTAAGTAAAATAAATTTTACAAAAGAGGTGCGCCTTTTTCGTAAGTGACACAAACGGTAAAAAAAATTGAATCTTTGGTTCGGGAACTTATTGATGGATAATACTTCAATTGAAAGTATTATTTGTTGGTGTTCTTTTACCAACTTGGTTAATTTTTTATTTCTTATAGTGGTAAGTATTCCCGCCTGTCACGCGGGTGACCAGGGTTCGATCCCCGGCAACGGCGCCAAAAAATGATTGTTAATCAGTTATATACGTAATAATATTCAAAGTATAGAAAATTCCAAAACTACCCTTGAGGACAAAGGTAGTATGAAAAATCTTACAAAAATACTACACGTTTTAACCGATAAGTGACTACCGGGTCGTTTTCCCAAAGATTTATGAAATTGAGACAACGTTTGTTATTTGGACAATGATTTGAATTGGTTCGAAGATGATTTATTTTCTAAAATCCTAAAAGTGAGCAAATTAAGGGACAATTAAACCTAACTACAAGTAATCAATACGGAAAAGTAAATTTTAACTAAAAATAAAAATCGAGAATCCTAAATGGGACCTAAAAACCTTAAATTATCAAAATTAAGCCTCAAATGATCTTTTTGGTTTTTGTAAGACTTAATTGACTAAAAAGCTAAAACAAAAAAAAACTAGACTAAAAACGAAGGCGTTTTAAGCTAAAAATCACTAAAAATATGAACGGGAATGAATCTCGTTCTTTAAAAAATGAAATTTTGCAATTTAAACCCTACGGAGGCAAAACTAATTTTCCTAGAAACTATATGATAAAAGAAAATTTTCTAAAAAAGAATTATATTTTTTTGACTTTTTTATAATTTTTTATGAATTAAAAATGTTTTCGAAATGAAAAATTAATTAAAAATACTAAACTTAGTAAAAATCTAGAAAAATGCACAAAAGTCCTAAATTGTATAAGGATTATAGGAAAAATAAGCTCAAAGGCACAGCTTATCGAATAAGCTGTGAAATAAGCAAAAAACAGCTTATAAACTAAAAAGCCTAAAATGTATATAAAATATAGATTTTGCAAAGCTCTACCGGATGAGTTATTGTAGCACAATGGTTGAGTGTGTTGGGGGTAAAACGCTTGGTGAGAGGGTAGAGGTCCCAGGTTCGAGCCTAGGCTCACCTGGGACTTCCCCTATCCCACCACTTTCCCAAGTTATTAATTTTTTCCATTTTTTTATAACGTTTAAAAAACTCTTAAAAATAAGCAAACATTTTGTAAAACAACTTTTTTTATAAACCTAAAATAAGCCCTCAAATAAGTAGCTGAAGACAGAATGAGCAAATCCTAATAAACCTATAAAATGCAAACTGTTTGGGCTTTTTAAGAACAAATAAGCTAGATTTAAAGTTAAATAAACTAAAACAGATTAAAAGCTATATTTAATAAGTTACATAAGAGCTTAAATAAGCACAATTGATAAGCTAGAAAGAAAGAAAAGCTAAAAAACTTAAAAACACTTAAAATTTACACTAGAAAGCATTAAGGCTCAAATAAGCCTTAAATCAAAATCAAATAAGCTATAAATGGATTATACTAAACTAATAAACTAATGCTAAACCAAAAAGCCATAAAAATAAGGCAGATAAGCAAGAATAAAGGAATTAAGCACTATTGAGAAAACTGATAACCAAACAGCCCCTAAGGCACCTTTGAGCTTATTTTTAAATAAGGCTGAAAGGATCCTTATGGACTTTTGGCTTATTACCCTAAAAAGTACA
Source organism: Tanacetum coccineum (assembly GCA_026074375.1). Lineage (NCBI taxonomy): Eukaryota > Viridiplantae > Streptophyta > Magnoliopsida > Asterales > Asteraceae > Tanacetum > Tanacetum coccineum. The sequence continues at coordinate 7,189 of BQNB010102686.1, read as the reverse complement.
CCTAAAATACTACTAAAAACAACTTTTTAAAACCATTTTGAAATTCAGGAGCTTAATGAAAAGGCTTGTTGAAAACAGCTTATACACTAAGAACACTTAGTTTTATCTGAGTTTGGTTTTTGAATTTGAAAAGACAAAAAGCTATTTTAAAAGCTAAAAACAGATATGCTAATGAACTTATTTTTGAAAACTAATTTGAAACAGATTAACCACTACCCTAGATCTACTTGTATGCTGAAAATCAAAATCTAAGAACAACTTTTACCTACTGAAAATTTGTGTTGAAAATGGCTGTTTTTCTTATCTGGTGCAGTTTGCATCTAAATGAACCAAACCTTTACTCTAATTAGTGCAGGCTTGATGAGTCTTTCTTTAACATTAATCAAACACTAACTTAGCAGCAAATAAGGCAAAGTCTATCACTAGAAATGATTGAAACTTAATTATGCAACTTAGACTAAACAGATTTGAGCTTATATTAAACTAACTTATGAAAAACTTGAATAATTCTAAACTAGCTCATAAATCCAGTTCAAACAAACTTAGTTGAGAGATTAAAACCAACAACCAAAGACCAAAGTCCTTAAACAGTACTAACTTGTAGTTAGTACTGCTGACCCAAACACCCCTTTAAAATCAACCAGCTTCATTTTAAGCTTTTGATAATGAGATTTAAGATGAAATTTGCCAATACCAGATATCAATTAACTTTTAACAGACCTAATGAACTTACACCATTAATCAAATAAGCCAGAATCATTAAACTAATCACTATACTAATATTTTTGAATTTTTATTGATTTATGAGACTAAATTAAGAAAACTAAAATCTAGACTATAAGACTTAAGAACAGATAATCAGACATAATCATTAAGCACAATAACACAATAATAAGCACAATTAAGCAAGAAATAAGCTGAACATAAGCAGATGCAGTTTTAAACTAAGGAATCAAGGACAGAAAAGGAAAAATGAAACTTACAAATGCCTTAGCTAAACAAAGGGTTTAAATGCTCAAGGACTGTCAACAAGCTCTAGCTTATCACAAGGATAAGCTAGTAAAATCCAGTAACTCTCCAGAGTAAGCTTTATCTTCCAAGCAACCAAATCCAATTAAGCCTTAGTAAGTAAGCCTGATTTTTGGTTGTTTAAGTAGATTAATGATTAACTTGAGCTCAATCTAAGCTTAGAGACTCAGAGAGCTGAGATGAGCTTATTAGAGCTTATGTAACAGTAACAGCTTATTAAACAAAGTTTGAAAACAAGTGAGCTTGTGAAAGAGTAAAGAGTAGAATAAGAAAACTTGAATTTAATAAAAACATCTTATTACAATACTAAGAATAGAAATTACATTAAGTAAATGTTAAGCTAAAACCATTTGAAAGGAAATTACAAAAGCTAAAATTTAATAAGCTGAAAATTCATCTAACTCACTAACTCCCCTTCCTGTGTGTGAAGAGCTCTCTATTTATAAGGTCTTGGTGAAGCTTCTATGAGTCTAGCCCGCTCCTCTTATCCATGATCTTAGCCCTTAATTAATTTCCAATCATTGGATCCTTAATTATCACTGTTGGATCATTAAGTGAGCACACGGATTGCCAACGTGGCATTCTGTGTGTCAGGCCTTTTGTGCTTCTTTTGGCTAGGATTTAGTGTAAAAATTCGTGTCCTTATGTGTTTCTTTCATATATCCGTGTGTCCTCCTTGTCCCGTTTTTGACCAATAAGAGCCTTAAGTGACGTTTCCTTTTGCCAACTTGACCCTTGGAGCTTGAATCATTAAGCCACGCTGTTAATTTAAATTAACCCTTTGTTTTGACTTGGGTTAAACGCGAAGACGATGATGAATAGTAAAAATGAATTCCCGCGCCATTTTTTTCCTTTTTATATCTTTGTTTGACCCAGGTGTGTGAGGGTTGACTTTGGGCCCGGGTTTTATAAAAATGGAATTGGGCCGATGATGAGGTTTTTGTGCATTGGTTATAAAAGGTTTGTGTTTATACAGGGATAACGACCTGTTTATCTACTTATTATAAGGAGATAACGGTGTTAGGGTTTAGGGACTTTTGGTGAAATTAGTGTTTAACATTTAGGGCATTTTGGGTATTTTGAGGATTTTGTCTTTTTGTGGTTGACCAATGTTGACCAAGAGTTGACTTTATGTTGACCATTTGATCTTTCAGCAATCAAATCCCCGGCTCTTGTGCACTCTTTTCCGTTCTCGTGTCCGTGTTTGTCCGGTTTTTGACTGTTTTCTTGTGTTATTTGTAATTTTTGTACCTACACAATCACAAAGACAAAACAAGCAATATACAAGCATTTTATGCACAATTTTATCTTTTTAGAGACATTTTTGATATAGAAAGGATATGTGATTTCTCACATATCAAATACGACCATATCCAAAGAACACATATACTTAAGAGGCATAAGCCCACAATCCATATTGGATTTCCCCAGGTGCCTTATGACTAAATATAATTCACAATCAACCCTCAACCTGCTTGTTATAACTCCGTATTATCCATTTCAAAATCAATCAGAACACCATTTTAAACTCCTTCAAACGGCAATACAAAGCCATACCCAATGACTTAACACTCCTTCAAACACAAAAACTCATAGATTTCCATAATCAAACATTTCATGACTTACTAAGTAGAGGTCGATACGAGAGAATCAAACGCAAACACCAACTTTATTCGAAAGTTCCAAAGATAGACGTTTCCAAACGACACGTTACGCGAGAATAAGTTAATAACCATTTTCCAAAACAATGAAGGTTCATGGGATGACATATAAAAGTCATACTCCCATTAACAGGAAAATCTCAAAATGATAGATTACGAAACAACATATGCGAATCAAAATCAATAAGAAGAGCGTTCAAATTCAAAATCAATTTTAAAGGTAATATTTCAAGTGGGATCGAAAACTAAGCCGAGTCCCAACATCAAGAGATAACAAAGTAAAGTTTGCGAAAAAGTTTTGAAGATAATCGTATAACAACGATGTTTTCATCACGTATCAAAATAATTTTATCATATCGCATCGAAATGTTTAAAGAAGTTAAACTCTTCGCAAGAAGCGAATATCAAGATATATATAATCGTATACCATAGAACGGATGCCGTATATATATCTATATACATATATATAATTATTACTTGTACCAAGTGTCAACCACTTGTTACGCACATAATATGCAATCAAATATATACCACATAAGGCTTCTAAGGATCAGGAGCAACACGCGCGCGGATATCGGACATCGGTGAAAGACTCGTGAAACTTTTCCAAAAACAGTTGTAGTCCAAGTTTTGTAAAACGACTTAGTTCACTACAACTCGTGCTCTGGTACCACTCTGTAACACCCCCAAACTACGATACACAGCGGAATACAATATTTGGGGTGCTACTTCATAATACACACACATGAGTCCCAGTAAACGTTCAAAGATACGTTTATCAAACACAATTTTATTCATTAAAAAGATCAGAGTTACACGTGTCCCAAATACTAAAATAAAATTTTATTTCTCGACCTATAATTAGAGCCGCTCGATTATTATACCGAAAAGTACGATCGACGAAGCGTACATCGTATCATTAAAGTCGTGTGTGTGTGTGTGTGTGTGTGTGTATATATATATATATATATATATATATACGTATATATATATATATACGTATATATATATCTATACGTATATATATACGTATATATATACATATACGTATATATATATATATACGTATATATATATATATACGTATATATATATATATATATACGTATATATAGGTATATACGTATAAAACTTAACACATTAATCCCGTAGGACGAAATCATGTCCGGATGTATGTCACTTCCCCTAATACTAATAACAAAATGTCCGTTACGGGGTGCTCACCACTGATTCAAATCCCGGACAGGGTTGTCAAACCCAATAGATCTATTTAATGCATTAGCGTTCACCAACACAAAGTAGGCAATTAACGGATACACAGAAAAAGGCATATACTCAGTAGTGAAGGAATCATATTCAAGTATCAAAAACAGTTTGCGTTTAATTTCACAAAACAAGCAATATATCCCCCTCGCGGAGTTAAAAACATTGAAAACTTTAAAAGTGAGTCTATGAACTCACCTTGATCAATAGCCGGTGATCAAATAATGAAATCTAGTACGAAGTATCCACAAACACAATCACGACCTAATTAGAGCCACTCGATTATTATACCAAAAAGTATAATCGACGATGCGTACATTGTATCATTAAAATCATGTATATATAATATACGTATTCATACATGTCATGAGAAATCCACTTGCGCCTTAGATCCTAAAACCTTGCAATATTAGGTTACGGTAGTTCTTTTATAATTTACTCGAAGACTTTCTATTTTAAGAAACTTTCTATTGTTAGAAAGTTATCATTTTCGGAAAGTTACCATCTTTAGTAAGTCTCGTTATCCAATTATATTCATAATAATATTAATTGGTTTCGTCGAATCCTCGACGTTCAAGGTGGTTATTTATTTCTCGTATCGGGATTATATCCCGTATGTTTACAAAAAAGTTACTATTTTTAGAAATGCATCTATTAATAAAAGTCGTTACGTCTAAAGATCAGAGTTACATTGGTCCCACTTATTAATACAAAAATTTATTTTCAAAAAGTCACATCACGACTTGATTTTAAAACATTGAATTTAGTTTATGACATTATTTCACCGAGGCACCGTCCTTGACATCCGCGTTCCGTTCCATCCAAGCCATCAACAACAAACCTAAGATACATGCTTAAAAACGTCAACAAAACGTTGAGTGAATTCATAGAGTTTATAATCGACACATAGAACACATAATTTGGGTTCCACAAAACATCAATAACGTTGCTTTGTGAGTAAGCAAGTTATAACTTTTATGATTTTCAATTAAAGAGCCCATGTACCGAAATTTAACACATTCATCCCGTAGGACGAAATCATGTTTGAGAAGTATGCCACTTCCCCTAATACTAATAACAAAATGTCTGTTACGGGGTGCTCACCACTGATTAAAACCCCGGACAGGGTTGTCAAACCCAATAGATCTATTTAATGCATTAGCGTTCACCAACACAAAGTAGGCAATTAACGGATACACAGAAAAAGACATATACTCAGTACTGAAGGAATCATATTCAAGTATCAAAAACAGTTTGCGTTCAATTTCACAAAACAAGCAATATATCCCCCTCGCGGAGTTAAAAACATTGAAAACTTTAAAAGCGAGGCTATGAACTCACCTCGATCAATAGCCGGTGATCAAATAATGAAATCTAGTACGAAGGATCCACGAACACGATCACGACCTATATTTAGAGCCGCTCGATTATTATACCGAAAAGTACGATCGACGATGCGTACATCGTATCATTAAAATCATGTATATATAATATGCGTATTCATACATGTGATGAGAAATCCACTTGCGCCTTAGATCTTAAAACCTTGCAATATTAGGTTACGATCGTTCTTTTATAATTTACTCAAAGACTTTCTATTTTAAAAAACTTTCTATTGTTAGAAAGTTATCATTTTCAGAAAGTTACCAGCTTTAGTAAGTCTCACTATCCAATTATATTCATAATAATATTAATTCGTTTCGTCGAATCCTTGACGTTCAAGGTGGTTATTTATTTCTCGTATGGGGATTATATCCTGTATGTTTACAAAAAAAGTTACTATTTTTAGAAATGCATCCATTTATAAAAGTCGTTACGTCAAAATTGTTATACTCATAAAAATAATAGCGTTTATTATTTTTATAAACAACCGACAAGTTTAGTATCAACCCGTTGACTTTTAAAAGTCAACGCTAGACTTTATTTGTCTTTGACTTTATGTTTATTTATTTTTATCAAATCTGACCCGCTCCAAACGCCCCGTTATATCACGTTTTCACGATTCGGATAAAGAAGAAATTTTATGCGAAACGATATTCCGGACAACTTTTTAGTTTTAGCCGAGACCCAGAACTCTACGGAAAATGACCAAAATGTCCTTTTTCAATTCTGCTGGCACTTTGACTATTTTAAATAAAAGACAGACTTTGACCATGGGTTTTGACCCGTTATTACTTAATTTTAAGATCGGCGATCCCCGCAAAATAGTAAAACATCATTCTGAGCAACTTTCGTGTTTCGCCGGAAGGCCGAAACAGACTCGAAAGTGCCCAAAACGAGCTCTTAAAATCCTGACAGCAAGTGCCATTTATACAAGTGCTGAGTTTTTACGTTGAGAATATATATCTCGTTTTCGCCATAACTTTTTCGTTATTAGGAGTTAGAAGCTCTACCTTATATCAAAACGATCGTCTCGGATAGCTTTATCATATTTTAAAGCCTAAAATCAAATTTCACAAAATCTCGGTTCTCGTTTGGCATGCCAAACTTTCTGCTCATATTTATAAGTTACAAAACACCTTAAAAATCATTTTTAGGCATTTAAATCAACTAGAACATATCTATAACGACATATAAATATTACATAAACCATTTAATCGATTCTCACACAATCCATTCTAACCACGCAAGCTTTTCCCCAATTCATCACATGCATGCAAACATAATTAAATCAAACGAATGATATATTCGAAATAGAAGTAAAAGGATGCTCACAAAGGCTCAATGAGCTAAAGTGAAAATAGATCGGACTCGACCTGTTCCTCGTTCCTCTTTTTGCCGTGACTTCGACACCAAACCCAATCCAAATCCAAACCAATTCAATACCAAATATTACCAAATCAACAAAACCACTTCCTTGTGGTCTTCTTTTTGGTTCGAACCCACAACCAAAAACGAAACCCAACTCGAAACCTTCTTTGTTTTAAAAAAACTCAATCTTATTCAAAACCTTGTTGCATGTGTGTTTTTGTTTCATGGATGATGGTTTTAATACTTCCTAAACTCTTTTTAGTTGCTAGAAAATCAACAACACCAAAGGTGTGTTTGTTTGGGTACACGTCCGAACAAAAGAGGGAAAAGGGGAAAGAAAAACAACTCAAGCTTGGTTTATCTTGATTTAGATCATCATTTGAGAAATGTTTGAATATGTTTTTAAGATTGGTATGTGTTTAATTACACATACCTTTTACCTTTAAAAACGAGCTAAAATAACCAAAAACGGACTTAAAATGCCA